>BQNB010045519.1:0-12145 GCA_026074375.1 Tanacetum coccineum
AATTTTCATGTTCCTAAACATAGCTTCCATGCACATTGTGCTGCAAAACAACATATTCAAAATATCATACTTAAAAATCTAACCCACACAACTATCATCAGTTCATCATCACATACCAAAGTTATGACGTATACTTCCGCAGCTTTGTTGAAAACAATGAGCTCTTGAGGTTAGTTCTTTTTTCAAGTCTTGAACAAAGGAAATTCATATGATGCATTCATATAGAAGCGTACATGAGACATAGTCCAATCTATATTTAGATCGTGCATGATAGGTGAAAGTATTGTACTAACATTGGGGTAAGGACATTGGCAGAAATCGATACGAATGTTTTAAGTTAACCATGTATAGCAATACTTTGCCAAACAAAAAATTGTATATCACAGTCTTGCATTGGAAATTTTCTTTTTGCAAACATAACACAAAACATTTATATCGATCCCCTCCCCTCTTAGGAATCGAAAATAGTAAGATTATTATGGATTCAAGAGGTCAGGGAGGAAAGAACAAATAGTAAGCCATGTTTATCAGATTGAGAGAAAAGGGAAGATGTGTGTGTTTTCTAGAGAGAGGGGGAGAAAAACACGCACACTTGAGATAAAAAATAGTTTCCTCACCCCTCCATGGAAGTATAGAGGGGAATATATAGCTTGGAATACGCTTCACTATCCTAACATGTCGTTTCTAGTCCTTGCGTATCCATCTATAATAAAACTAATGTAATTTTGTATAAGTCGACATATTTTAAGGCTAACAATCTTCCCTGTTGATCCCTTTTTAACATATCTTACTTAGCTTGTTAAAGCTTAGTTGTGTTGGATAGATCCAAAACAACTATAATAGAAAATAAGATTGAGAATATCACAAACTATTCGGAAACTAGTTTGTAATACTAAGAAGAATAATAAAACAGTAAATAAACTTTTACTAAACTTTCAGCCTCAATATGAAACGATCACTCTGAATAGTAATAGGGTTACAAAATAACCTTGAAGCTACGAATATTAAAGATGTACTGCTAACATTATGCCCTAGGACCTCCTTTTATACACCAAGGAGTCCTACAAGGCTTACAATACTTTCCTAACTTATCATGATCTTTTCTATAAACAAACGTAATCTCCTAAACAAATAAGTTATACATATATTCTTTACAAATAACTAATACTTATCTTCGTAAGTATTCTTGTTCTCCAATCAATCTTTATCTCTTCTCTATCAGCATAATCCTTCCAGCAGTAGTAATCACTCAGCAGTTGTAAATGAGCACAAGCAGTATTAACCACTTTAGAAGTTTACTCTAGCAGTACTAACATACACTAACAGTACTAACTTTTGTACTAGCAGTAGTAACTACTTAGTATATTTTTAGTCTTCATCTCTGAGCAGTCTTAACTTCTATTAGCAGCAGTAACTTTATGCTAACAGTACTAATATATACTAACAGTAGTAACTAGCAGTAGTAACTTTTACACTACCAGTACTAACTACTTAGCATAATTTTCATTGGTATTACCAGCAGCACTAAGTTATGCTTGACAGCACTAATATATACCTGAGCAGTAGTAACTCTAAGAATCATCTTGAAGTCTTTTAATCCCAACAATCCTCCCCTAAACTTGATATTCATCTTCTGAATCTTTAAGTTTCTTCATTAAAAGTCTTCATCACTATCAGGAGGATGTATTCAAACACTTCATTGACCCTTTTCCTTCTTTGTCATGAGCTTGAGTAGTTGATAGCACATCTCATTCCAATGATCAGCTTGAAGCTTCTTGTTCAGCATGTTTGTGATTGTTATTGGTGTAAGGGGATATCTCTCAACTAACATAAAGATATGTAGATTTCTAAACCTTACAAAGTGCACTCCACAGGTATCAAACAGCTTCCAAATAGTCACTTTGTATCTCTGTAGATTTCTCCATACTTTACTTTTTATGTCAGGTTCAAACATTACCTTCATATCACCCCATAACACTCTTTCATATTCATCCTCTGGCCTTGTATTCCCATGTTTAGTTTTAACCAACTTCTAGAGGATCTCTAAGTCTTCTCTATCAATGTTCTAAAGCATTTTAATCATTGATAAGTATCTTTTTGAACTTCCATCAGCTCTTATCAATTGAAAGTATACAAACTTTCCTTCTTTGACAATCTTGTATTTAACAATCACTGGAGGTTTGATGGCTAGAGGTATAGCATCAATTGCTACCTCATCATCTTTAACTATCTCAATATGCTTTTTCATCTCTTCCTCCTCTTGATCATCATCTTTTTCAGCTTTTACATGCTCCTCTATCTTCTGCTTCTTTGATTTATCAGATTCGAGCTCATTTCCTGCTCTTTTAGAACTTTCTTCTATTCTTGTCTCACTTCTTTTCACCTCCTTTGAATCCATAAGAACAAATGAACTTACCTATTTGTATGCTTTGTCAAAGAGCTTCTGAATTTCTTCATAACTCCTTCCTTTTAGCTGATTGTGCTTGTATCCACCCATATTCTTCAGGTATGTACACATTCTATTCCTTATTTGATTTTTGGTAGGTGTTTTACTTCTTTGCTCTGCTGCTCTTTGTGGGATTTTGTTTTGTCGGCTTTCTCTTACCCGACACATATGGAAACTTCAATAAAGGTATGTACATGATACTTGAGCATTTGGAAACACTCCAAATGAGGTTTAGACTTAGATAAGAGCAAAAAAAAATCATCCCGCTTTTCAACAAAACGCCAACTCAATTCTTTATCAAACGCCTCTAGCCAAAGTCAAAACTTCTTTCTAAACCTAGTATGAATATACTTTCAACATACCATCAAACAAAAGTATTCATTTGAGCTTAATCCGGATTTACGTTGTTCCTAGTCACGTAACAGGTTTTACTCCCTTATCGGTCAAACTAAGTCAATAGTCATTTTGCGTAAACTTATCCTTTCCTGTTGTGAGATATGCTTAACTTGTGACGCAAAGAAATTAGCTTGATTTGCATCAAGATGATTAGTGATCAAATTTATTATCATGGATTAAGTCCAAGTGACTATTTGAGTTTGTGGTATTTTGATGCTAATTATACTTTGAGTTTTCTTACCTTTCTACATATAAATGATTTACAAACTCACACATGTATTCCTCACATGTCTTCTACACAATCCATTCTCCTCTAAACATTCTCTAATCATTTGTCAATCCCTACCCAACAAATGATTATATCTTCCACACACTCTAAACACTCCTTTCTTAAACTATCTCATAATCATATTTGCCCATCTCTTTTCTCTCTTATGGCAATGTCATTATCAAATTATTCAATCCTTTGATTATCACCCTTAGCATCCTCATCACTTAAACCTTCTTCACAACTACAAGCCTAAACCTTTCTCCATATAAACCTTCCCCAAATCAAACCCACATGGGACAACTCACATTCCTTACACATTGTACTTATTGTACTTCTTGTCCCCTTCATTCCCAACATAGGCTCCTATGTTTCACATCAAAATATTCTCTACCACACACATTCCATATTCACTCTTCTTTTTCATCTTCACTTCTACACTCACACAACTCTTTCTCTTAAATTCAAACTACACATACATACACACACACATACTCTCTCTCTTAAAGCTTCTTCCATACATCTATTCCCATCACCTCTTGGTTTGAATTCAAATAGCCACATATTCACCAACTTCCTCACATATTTTTACCAAAATCATCTTATCCTAACACTTAATTTTGAATTTTAAAGTCACAGCCATAGGCTCCTTTGTATCACATTAAACATCATATTAAAGTCAACTCACTCCAACGCACTTACAACTCATTCTATTCCCTTCTTTATCCTACATGTTGAAATTGAAATTCAAATTTGAATCACAAGCTTTAGGCTTCAAACCATCACATCATGCCAACTCACTCCTTCTCATCTTTATCTCACATGTCTAATAGTTTGAATTTTAAATTCAAATTATATCTCACAACATCCACACTTGCTCACCAAGTTGAGAATATTCTTTGGCATATTCCTTTCTATCCTAACTATGCCAAGTCACTCATTAAACTATAGTTAGTTTCTAACTAAACTGTTTACATTAAAGGAATACCAATTTTACCCTTTGTCCAATAGTTCTTTTTATCTTTCTAATATTGGACAAACATTCCCAAAATATCTTTTAAACACTTCCCAAACGTTTTTATCAAATGGCTATTTAAGATGATTGACCTTGAGTGTAAGAATAATGGAAATGTCAAAGCGTAAAGTACAATTGGGGGTTTAGCAAGAGCGGGTATTTAAAACGCCACAATTTCAAAAAAACCAAGACAATATTCCAGCGCGCTAACGCGTGGGCAGCGCGCTACTCTTGAATTGGTTTTTTACCAATTTGGGATTTTGGCCTATAAATATCCCCTCTTGGCCTTTGTATTCCTCACCTTTTGCCACTTTTATTTCTCTCTTTTTCTCTTCTTCTATCCTCTAAGTCTAACACCTCTTATGTTCTTAATCTTCTCATCTATCATCTATTGAAGAACACATCTGCGCAAGAGAGACACACAAGTACTTAATCCACACTTGTGTGTTAGTAGTCGAGGGTCTTCTTTCTCACACCCTTTCTATTAGAATCGAGTCTCTAGGTTAGGTTAGGACTTGATTCATATCAAACAACTTTATTCAATTTGGTTGTAAAGGGAAGTCTTTTATCTTTGAAATCAAGCCTAGATCATTGGGGATCTAGTTGGGGTTTGGTAAGCTTCCAAAGGGAAGTTATTAGTGGTCCTAGTTGATCTAAGTGATCCTAGAGGTTAAGTCAAATCACGGGTTCTTAGGGGTGGATTCCGAGGGCGGAATACCGAGTAGCTCTTCTTAGTGAGCGCCAATCTTAGTGCATATCGGTGGAGCGAAGTTGTAATACGGTTTATAGTCCACTATAAGGATTATACCAGAGTAATAGTATAGGTGTCGTGGATTCGCAACTGGACATACGGATGGTCTAAACCCCCCATCCCGAACCAGTATATATCATGGTGTCTCTTTGTCTCTGTCTATATCCATCTACTTATTGTTCCTTTAGCTAAGTAGATCATTACACCACTTGGTTATTTGTGACTTGAAGTATTAGAAACTTCAAAAAAGTCAAGATAACCGTATTCACCCCCTCTACGGCTCTACGTATCCTACAAGCTGTTTAGTTTTGAGTCAACGTTATTTAATGACAGGAAAAATAAACGAGTTTGAAACGAGAAGCGTTTTATTTGCAAATATGGTGAGGCCAATGAAAGAAAAGTTTAACAAATATTTTAAAGAATTGCCTCCCATGATAACTCGTGCCGCCGCTTTGAACCCAGTTCTAAACCGAACCGGGGTTGAGACTTTAATTATGAACATTGCTTATGATTTGGGTTTGACAGAAGACGACACAAGCTATGTTTCTCGTCAAATTTCTCGCTTTAACGAGGCTTTTGACAATATGTTTCAAGTTTATTTAGATATATATGGCTCAAGTTCTTCAATTATTCATAGTATGCATCAAGAGGCGGGTTCGAGTTCTCATGGTTCTAACGCGTCAAAGAAATTGTATAATCTTTTAAGAAGTGAGAATATAAAACGAGCTCGAGGTAATACCCTAGTAGCGAGCTCGGAAGGTACCAAGCATCCAACTTTTTGTCTTAAATGACCATTTAAGAGTTTGAGAATTTGGCTATTTTAGGTTGATGGAAAGAATGGGAATCCTAATTTCCGGTTCTAGTCGCCATGGCTCGTGACCTACTCTCGGTCAAAGCAAGTACGGTAGGTTTGGAATCTGCCTTTTCGGTTAATGGGAGGGTTATATCACCGAGAAGAACAAAACTCACTCCGATTTCAATGGAAGTTTGTATTTGTTTAAAAGACTATCTCGATAGCATGGAGCAGATTCAATACATATTACCATTTGAAGACGACTTGGAACAGGTTGAAGAAGAAATACACGCGGAAGAAATAGCGATGAGTATAACCGAACCTATTGACGAAGACGAAATTGCTAATTTCAACCAACACGAATAATTCAAGAAGACGTTATTCATGTATTCCGTATTTCCATTTATGTATTCTGTATTTTCGTTTATGTATTCAAGAAGACGTTATTGATGTTTGATGTTTAAATATGTTTAGTGTTTGTTTTTGTTATATACTTATATATAGTACATAAAAAATACTTCAGAAAACTACTTCACATATTCAAGTATTCAATCATGGTCCAAAAAAATAATACTTAAAAACCGAAACCGGTTTTTTGAAGCGGTTTACCAAAAACCGGTTTAAATTGGTCCCAAACCAGTTTGTAAGGGTTTGGGTTTTCCTTTACCGAAACCGCTTTCAAACCGGAACCAGTTTGAGCCAAAACCGGTTTTGACTTCTTGACTTGAACCGAAAACCAGTTTTGAAACCGGTCTGGTTTTGGAAAAAAACAGGAGGCCTTAAAACTTAAGCGGGTAAGTATTCGAGACCATCTTATGAAACAAAACCCCCAGTTTGATATTGTGATAGTTGGGGGAAAAAAAAATAACGATGATGAAGAAAGGAGGAAAAAAAGAAGAAAAAGCAGAAGACGCCATTGATGAAGTTGAACAACTTTTAAAATTAACACAAGATGATCTCCTCCTTAAACTCACTGTCAATACTCACCACAAATCAAAACCCATTTTTCAACCATCTTCATCAAGGCTAAACTCAGATCTTGACCGTCGATTTGAAGCACTTCGTTCAAAACCCTCTAAACCAAACATTCAAAACCATGAAGAAGATGTTGATAATTTGTTTGCTAGATTTTCTGCTCTTAAAGGTGGTGAAAGTTCTAATAATGTGATAATTGAAGAAAAACATAATCATGGGATTGATGATGATGATGATGATGAAGAAGATGAGGTTGCTAGGATTATTAGTTGGGCTGTTGATGCTGCTCGTCTTGATCCTTCTCCTTCTTCGGATCTTGATCAAGATGACGAAACCGATAATGATGATTCCGATTCTGATGATGTTGTTAAGCGTAAAGTGATTGCTAAAAAGAAAGTGTTGAAAAAGTGATCTTGGGTAATCTTGTGTTTAGTCTCAGCTTAATAATTGTCTAGTTACTACCTGAAAATGATACTTATAATGATTACTGAAATTTTTAATCTCGCCCAGATGTTATTCCCTATGCTCGTTTCACATTTGTTATCATATGATGTACCAATGTAGTCTTTAATTCAATATGAATTGTTCCATTTTTGTTGATTTCTCATGTTGTAATATAGAATAGAAAATTACCTTCTCATGAAAATGACGAATTTATAACATTGTTAGAGTTCAATGACTAAATAAAATCAAAGTATAATGACGACTATGGACACCGAGATTGGTATGCTACTGTTGTCCACGGTTGTGATTTACTAGCTATGTACATGTTGTCTGCATAACCTTCTTGGATTGTCAACTATGTATAGGCGATTACAAGTATCATGTATCTTGTATACCGATTAGATAGTGCCTAGAACAACCATCATGTATACTGAAAATACAATAGGCACGTAGGGGTTCGACATTTGTGACTGTGTGGTATACTTGGGCTTGAAGTGCATATGTTGTGGTTTTAGGTGAAATTGTTTCTTTTAATATAACATAGAGAATAAGAGTTTTGTGATGGAAGACATTAGGAAATATAAGGCTGTATATATGAATATGCACTTCCAGAGTCCAAGAAGAGCCCTTTTCTTAGCAATGCCTGCTTGCTTAACTAGTAGCCTAAAAAGTATGTGCCTGAGAGCTTCATCTGCCGTTGTTCAGAAAATCTACAAGTCAGCTTGTGATACCCTTAAAAGAAATTTGGTTTATTTGTATTCTGTAGTTTTGTAGAATGTAGATGCAAGACTTTCTTTGACTTTACAGAAGCGAATACTGAAAAGTATATGTTACGGACTAGCAGTTAAGAGAGATAGGGGTTGCACTTGTAACAGCCAGGGATAAAAGGCTTAAGATTCACGTAAAACCCTTGATGAGTTGATAATATATGTATAATCTTTTGATAGTTCAGGTTAATTTTGTTCTTATATGCCGCGGACATCTAACTTTCAGAATTAGGAAACATCAGTTTCTCAACGTTCAGGGTTCATGAATGAGACGGCGGTGCAAAAGAGGGATGAAGAAACTAATGATGCTGGCATACTGAAATTTCCATGCTAGTTTGGATTCAAAATTGCTTGGAATTGATCATTAATACGAGTCTCAGTCTATAAGAATGATAAATTTTTTTATAGTCTTAGTCTATAGGAATGATATAACTGAAATGGTGTTTATATATTCTCAGGGAACATGAGATATCTCAGGGAGCATGGGAGATTTGACCTTACACAGATATGTATGTCTGTGTGGATGCTATAAAATGATCTCATCTCTGTAAATGGTTATTTATCTATGTATGTATCAGATACAGTCTACACCATGTGTATAGGAATATAGATAGCTAGTAGCTCATTTCAAAGACGTGAAACTAAGTGTCACTATAATAGTTCATATTATATCTTTTTAGGCATACCCGAAATATATTGTTAGTGATCCGATGTGCATCACAATTTATGAATTTGACATGCATTGCTCCTACATGAATATCAGGTCATCAGGTCATGTTAACTAGACTATTAATTAGTTCAGGAGAGCTCTCACTTGTAATTTCTGATAACCTTTAAAATATGCTTATTAGATTCATAGTACATCTCTTTACCATCAATGACTTTCATACTATCTCATTATATTCATCACAGCCTTGGTGAGAGAGACATAATGATAGGAAGTACTTCTAAACATCCTTTGAGAAAAGAAACCATTAATACAGTATTGCCCATATGCATACTTGTGTTTAGAATATGGGAGCCCAATTGGATAGTCCTGGTTTCATCAACTGCCATAAGATGGGAGGCTCTCTTTCTTCAGATGCACGTGTTAAATGGCAGAAAACTAATAGCCATGCATAAAAATGAAGAATCGTGGGACTTTATTTTTTGAGTTGGTTGATTTCCTTTGGGCACCATGATCTCTATTTACACAGGTAGCTAAATAACTCTAATACTGAAGTTGTGATGATTTTCCCTCATACCCTGCTCAGGCGGGATTTATCGTTGTTGTTACTGAAGTTGAGATGAAATATTTCAGTAATTGGTAACCAAATGGGGGCTATTATGGTGCCGAGTTCTACAAGTAGCTGTGCAACTTGTGTGTAGATACACTTCTTGACGATGTTGTGATGAATTTTACCGTGGAGATTAGTTAAAGTATAAGTGGATCTTCTCGAGTCTCTACATGAGGTAAAGAGGTAACTCCGTTGTATAACTTAACCCTAACAAAATGACAATCAGTGTTAATGTGGCAAGTTCTCTCATGATACCGAGTTCTAGCAGTATGGATGTCTGCTTTGCAATCATATTTTACCGAAACTAATAGAAGTCATTGCTAGTTTGTGTACCAGTATGGTGAACCATGGTACCTCTGTAGCCACCCTTCTCATAGATATTTTACCACTTCAGATGATTGAGAGACATATATGTTTGATTCTTTTTTTTATTAATGAAATGGGGCCTCCTAATATGAACCAATGATAAATCTAATAGTAGGACATAATCACCACAGCTCATATATGTGTGAACAAGAAAATGTGGATCAGTCTGGTATGAGTCCAATAATTCATACTAACCAGCCTTCTGCATAGTTCAAGATTGTTGAATGGTAGCCCTTTTTTTGACTTAAGCTTAATATTATGCTCTAGAAAGTGATGAAATGTGATAATTTGCGACTGCCTAGTTCGTGTATTAGATCTTGTGCTAACTTCTTTTGTGTCATGATGATAACAGATGGTTAGAGTTTGACTTTCCAAGAAGTAATTTGGACCCCTTAGGTCCTTGATTTTAAATTGTGCATCCAATTATGTTATAATTTTGCTCATTTGGCGACATTATTTTCTGCTATCAAATTATCATCCACGCATACCACAATGAACACTAAGGAACAATCCAGTTTTCTGTAAAATGGTGAACTAATCATTTTCGGTATTTGCATGCCCCTGCTGATATAAGTTTAGACTTTAGAGTATTATTGCTGAAAAGCCTGTTTTAAGGTTTCAGATGCTAATTATTCCTTCGGGTGGTTTCATATATTTCTTCATAAAAGAACGCACTGTTGACATCGAGTTAAAAAGTTCCTGTTGATGGTTCTGGTGGTAAGATGTCATTTGTTTTCATTCTGTCAACCCGGTGAGAAGGGTCTCCCTATAGTCTACCCTCATCTTTAGAGCACATTCTAAAATAGCTGGTCTGTCCTTAACATGCTTCCATTACCTGGACTTGAGTTTTGACTTTTGTGTATTCATCTAGAACTTGATTGTCAACAGCATAACCCAAGAGGACACATTCACAACAGCTAAAGTAACTAATCTCTCTCTTCTTAAGTGTGCAATATGCATCCAAAGGATCTTATCTGGTCTTCAGGTAGGTTGTAAGAAATGAAACAAGGATTGACCAGATAATCACAAGTAGAAAAGCCTTTTATGCGAATGTTCTTCAAATGATTTACATGCCTCTTCATTGAAGGGCTGCAGCATTATGATTTTGAATACTGCAATTGTGCAGTGAATGATAAGTTGTATTTGAAGTAATATAATGAATTTAGGGTCTGCATAATTAAGTTTCAACTGCAAAGACCGGCAATTTTTTAATGTCACAACATTTTCTTAAAATATCGTATGTATGTTGACTCGGTAAATGGATTAAACATATAACCAAACTCGATTTGGCTGACAGTTTCGATTTTTCTTACACTATTCATGTTGTAAATCTGCTTTTATTTGATCAAATTCAGTTATACATTGATAAGAACAAAGATACAATGCTGTACATGTTGGGATTTTATAAACTAGTAAACCATGTTTACTATGAGTACGCAGCGAATGGATCTAGTTTGATATCAAATATTAACACACAAATAATGTAAGAAAAACTAACCGTTATGTTTAATGACAAAAGTCAATAAACGAGAATCTTGATCATGAAACTTAGTGATTAAATTATCACCTCTACGGTTGCTCACACAACACGTCAAACAAATACGCCAAGATGCTAGTCTTTACTTCACGTCTCTCGAACACCTTGTGTTACACCTTTTCTTGAACCGAAAATCACAACCAAACCCTAGTTGTCTTGAACCGAAAACCTAAAACCCTAGTTAGGGTTTTAACCAAATTCGGTTGTACCGAATATCAAGAAAACGAAACCCTTGTGGTTTCAAGTCGTTATCACGCCTGGAGAACAAGTAAACCGAACCTATGAACTTCCTTGAATTGAGTTCGAGCTTTGTGGGAGCTCAAATCGCACCAAAGAACCCTTTAGGGTTTTACCGAGAATCGAACAAAGGAAAGTAGGGAGAACCAAAAACCTTTGTGAAGGTTTAAACTCGGTCGAGTTTTAGAGTGGAGGAAACCGAATACTTTTTAGGTTTTAAGGTTATGAATCGCATATCTTATGAGCCATGGGATGGGTGTTTATATAGGCACTCATTCCTAGTCCTTGGTAAATAAGGAAAGCTTTATTCCTTGCTCATCACTCAACCCTTTCCTCTTTCTCCTATACCGACCCAAACTCCTCTCTCTTAACCACATATGGGCCGGCTGCATGTGGTCCCCATGGTTTGAGTTTTGTCGATTTAGCCCCTACAGTTTACATATTCAAATAACCGTTAAGTTAGTTATAAACCATTAACGATTATTTAAATTTATTTCGTGAAGTATATTTAAAAATAAACACACTCTATGTGTCTTAACGTGTGTGCCCCTAATAGGCTCACGTATCTCTAATTACGTAACATGCGGATCCAACTAACATATTCCAATAGCTCCTACTTGAGAGTTGGAGTAGCAGACTGCATTTATACAAACAATAGAAACGTCTAGCAACACTCTATTGTCATAAATTAAAAATACTTGAGATGAAGTTTCAAGAACAATCTCAGCTCAATGGTTATGTATTTCTTGCTAGTATCATCCTTTTGTTACAGATACCGTTAAACCATGGATATGGATCCTAACTCATTCTATATAGTTTAACAATTTGGTTCTTGTCTCTCGGTGGTTTTGGACATTCTCCAATAAGATGATT
>BQNB010045519.1:13584-33123 GCA_026074375.1 Tanacetum coccineum
CCAAGATTTATAGTGGTTCGGCTACGAAGCTCCTCTTCGCCCTACTCCACTCCCCGAGTATCCTACTCGAGATTTCGTTATGTCAACAAGCTCCCTTTAGGCGGAGAAAACCGTTTACACGTCGCTTACGATATTTTTCGACACTAAGCTAAATGTCGAGTCCTAATCTTAGCTAGAACCAATCTACCACTTCACAAGCACTACACAATCACAAGATCTACTCTATCGGATTTACACACAATCCGAATCACACAATTACACAAGATAATTACAATAGAGTTTTGATACTTAGAAGAAGAGATGAGAGATCACTAAATAACAATTCGTTTTTTGGCGAATACAAATGTTCTTCTTTTGTACTTGATAGAAGAATGAGAAAGATGAGATGAGATTGGATCACTTGAAACAAGATTAAACAATGTTAGTGATCAAGAGATTTAGAGAGAGAAAGAAGGTTTTTAGAGAGAGCAAGTTATTTGAAAAAATCGTGCAAAGAGGTGTGTTTTTCTGCCAACAATAGTGCAGTATTTATAGCCAGCGAATCCTAACGGTCATCTGCTGGCGGTCCCGGCGGTCCTAGATATATTTGGGGGCCGCCGTACCTATCAGGGGGCCGCCAGAAGACTCCGCTCCTATTTTTGTCTTTTTGTGGGAAAGGTTATATATGGTATGGAAGCTTTCATTTTGGGGGGAAAACCAGATTCAAATTTTATTATTTAAATATAACATTTTCTTTTATTAATAAATATTTTTGTATATTTATTTTTGTAAAAATACTTTTGTGAAAATGTAATGGTTAAGAAAAAATATTTTCTTGATCACTAATCATGCTTAATGATTTGTTTGTATATACCTTAAGTGATTAGTCTTAAAAATGGAATTTTACGATTAATAATTTATAAATGTTTATTTTTATCGTAAACGTTTTTATATTTTTTTTATTATCAAAACGTTGAGAGGTCAAAAAATATAAATACGCTTTAGACATTATTTGTATTAACGATCTCTCCCTTTTTGATGATGACAAAATATAAACTCATTTTGTATAAAATTAAAGGTTTCAAATTATTAATGAGTTTCATTCCATTTACCCCCCTTTTTGTCGAATTCAAAAAAAGGATGATCGTCGAATTGATGTAGAAAGAAATCGACAATATCAAGACTCCCCCTTGATGTAGGCTCCCTTTTGTTTGAGGCACCAAGGGATCGATCTTATGAAAATTGTTTGCTACAATACAAAGTTAGAGGTACAAGTGCAAGAGAAATATCTTTTAAACATAACACTAAATTTAAGTCACCCATAAAAGAGTTTCATTCGCTAATCAAGAAACTCATACAATAGTAAACATTACTAATTAACTCATACAACATGCAATGAAAATAGAGCTAAGACGAACAAGAGATCATTAATCCATAAATTACACTACAATCTAAACACACTACATGAGGTAGATAAGGATAATACTACATAAGTCCTAGATGATTCATGATTCATAGGGGATGACTTTTGAGCAAAAGGTTGGGGTGACATATTATGAGATTTTTGAAAACATTTCAAGGTGGAGGTGGAAAGTGTGAGGTGATTACGGTAGTGAGAAGATACTCAAGATGAGCAAACATGATGTTCATCTCATCTCTTAAGGTTAAGAAAAGATTTCGGTTGTGAGAAAAACATATGCATGTTGACCTATGGTAGTCATGATAGCTGTAGTAAAGAGGATGTCCCATGATAGGTGGTTGAAGTTGTGGTGGAGATGGTGGTGATGGAGTTTCAAGATTTTCAAATGGTGACAATGAGAGGGTGATATCCAAAGAAGGATGACTTTGAAGTGGTTGAGCGTTTAAAGGTCTAGGAGGAACATCCGAGATGTTGTCAAGCAAAGGGTTTTCAAAGAAGAAGTTTTGATTGAAAAGAAGAAGGTGTGTTTTCTTGGCTTGATGAGGTTTTATTGGTTGATGGAGTTTTTAATGGTGCATTTGGAGGAGTTGGAGATGAAGAAGTTGTTGTAGGAGAAGGTGTAGTGAGGTTTTCATCATCATTTATAAGATCAACAAAGAGTTGTTTTGGAGGTATGATGGTGAGTTTGATTTTCTTAAAGCCACGAGAGGAAGATGCTTGAGTGGAATCCATGGTAGAAAGGTTTGAAGAAGATGAAGATGATAAGAAGATTGGGAAGGATGGCTTATTTAATTAGGAAGCATAGGATTGAAGTGGCAAAGCATGAGGATTAAGAAAATAGATTCCAAAAGTAGTTTAGCAAAATGCAAGAAGTTTAGCTGGGTCTAGAAGAGAGAATAATCAACTGCACAGAAAATCAGGTAGTCACAGTAAAATTTACGTGACTCTGATGGCTGTCCATATATATACGGCGGTCCTAGATATATTTGGGGGCCGCCCCTTATTTATGGGGGCCGTTCTCTGAAGGAACGAAGATTTTCCAGTTTTTCCTGAATTTTGTAAATCCTATACAAAAAAAGTTTCCTAGATTTTCTCTTTTGAAGTCAATCCTATTTCACCATGAATCATCTAATACTTAATGATCAAATTCACAAAACTAACTATCCTAAATTCTATTAAAGAAGCACATATAAGCATATTAACTAAGAGATAATCATGCATGGTATCATATAAGTAACCATAGTGTATCAAGGTGCATGCAAGCAAGGGTTTAGGATGATAAAATGGAATGATCATTCAAGGCAAGTTAAGTTGCCCGTACTACGTACTAAGTTACTACTAAATAGCATAAGTTTAAGTACCTAAGCATATTCCTACAAATATCCTCAAAGTTAAAAATTCTCTCTACTATGGGCGATTTTCAGCCACCCTTCTAAACCCTAAAATTAATTCCAATCTTTCTAATCCATCTTTTGCTGTTCGTTCTATGTTTTGTAATCTTTTGATCTCAATTGTAGATCGGGCTTTCAAGATTTGGGTTATTATTCGTTTTTTAGGGTTTTCAGCCGACATAATCATTACTTATCCATTCCAAAGTTTTGATTTTTGGGTGTAAGGTTGTGTCGTCTGATTTGGGGTTGTGGGTTGTATTGGGATTTGTTTAATCTCATTAAGATATATCTTTATGTTCTGAGTATGGAAGCTGATTAGGGTTTTGGTCGCATTGCATATTCCTTTTTAGGGTTTCGTCTCTATTAGGGTTTCTTTTTTCTCCTAATTGTGTGTTGCTGTTGGTATTGGTTCTTTGGACGTGGGTTATGAAATGGAGAGGGGATTTCTTACTGCTAGCAACTCTAAGATTAATAATAACACGAACAATCTTGCTGCGAGGGTTAGGAACATTGATGGTACTAAGTTACCAGTGAAATCGATCCTTAAAAAAACTCAAACCAAGCCTGTCTTGGTAGATGGGGTGGTTAAGGATTCGACTAAGGCTGGTGTTGAGGGGAATGTACTGAGGGGGGAATGTACAGATTGCACCTCTACCAGTGCTGTGAAGGTATCATGGGGGCTAGCTGTAACGAGTTGTATGAAATCTCAGAAATCATGTATTGAATTGATAAATACACAGGAAGGGTTTGTGAAGGCAGCGGGGAATCAGCAAAAGCAAGGGATGACTAACACTAATCAGATATCCTTTTCAACTATTCTTCAAGGTAATCAGCAAAAGAAAGTTGTCAAGATCAAAGAACTCCATAATGAGGAAGTTGTTGAGGGTGCTGCTGTGGCTATTCCAATTGATGTTGTCGAAGAGGTTAGTAACAAGTTTACTAACACGCTATTTGGTCACTTTATTGGGAAACATGTCGCATTCCCTCGTGTAAAGAAATATGTGGAAAATACATGGGCAAAGTATGGTCTTCAACATGTTATGCTTCAGAAAGGGTTTTTCTTTTTCCAATTCTCTACTAAGAAGGGTATGGAAAAGGTTCTAGAAAATGGGCCTTGGCTTATCCGATTGGTTCCGTTAATCCTTAATGTTTAGACTCCTAATACTATTTTGAAGAAGGATGTGATCTCCTTGGCTCCAATTTGGGTGAAGCTCCATAATGTGCCTATTGTGGCTTATTCGGAAACTGGTTTAAGTTTGATTACAACCTAAATAGGACGTCCTATTATGATCGATGCTTATACTAGTGAAATGTGTGTTAATCCGTGGGGAAGGAGCACGTATGCGAGAGCTCTTATCGAAGTATCTGCAGCTAAAGCGTTAATGGACTCTTTAGTTATGGCGATCCCTCTTCCTAATGGAAAGGGCCACACATTGGAGACCATTGATATTGAATACGAGTGGAAGCCACCCCGCTGTGAAAATTGCAATGTTTTTTACCATTCGGGTTTACATTGTCCTAAAAGGGTTGTCATTGCTAAACCGGTGGATACTAATAAGTCTAGTGCCATAACCTAGTACTAGTGGTGAAGATGGGGATGGCTTTGTTGAGGTTAGGTTTTAAAAAAACGAAAGAAGAAACGGGAAAGATGAAAAAGTGTTCAAAATTATCGAGTGGATGTTATAATTGTATTTTAACTTATTATGATATAAGAGCAAACCATATTACCACACTCCATATTATATTAATATAATAAATTAAGATTATTTATATAATATATATCAAATTTCCACCCATACCCCTCCTAAAACCAAACACACGTTTAATTAATATATAGTTTTCGAAACCAAAAGTTCAATTTTGGTAAAGAAAGCAGGGTGATAGTTCTAAAAGGGTCCCTAATAAGGGCACGGCTGATACTCCTCAGGTTAGTGGGGAATTGAAAACACCAACCTCTAATACTTTTGATGTTTTGAACGTGGTGAATGAAGAAGAACATGTGGTTTCAAATCCAAATAGGAATGAAGAGGGTAATAATGACCCTCAAGGTAAGGTTGAAGGAAGTGTGCAAACAGGTGTTAAAAAGTCTACCGAGGCTCATGTTGAAACTATTGGTCTATCGTCTAAGGTTACTAATGAAAGAGGTTTGCCGGTTAGTAAGAATGATTATGCTTCTACTTCTTATCCGGCATCAACAACATGGGAGTGCATTAATGAATCTGATATTGATGATGATAATTATGGTTCATCATTGGGAGGGGGTTATCAGCTTGAAGATAAAGATTTGGACTTCTCCGATGGCTATGAGGATCAAGTTTTTGATCTTCCTGGTGAACTTAAGAATTTTCGTGATTTCAAGTTAAATATGAGTGGTAGGAAATAGTCTTATTGTTTTCCTTCCTGTTAGGTCATAAGAGGGCTTGTCCTCTTATGTAGTTGTTTTGCTAGTTGCACTTTTTGTTTAGTGCTTGTTTGTTGCCTATGTAACGGGCTGTGATGTTAAGACTTCACTTACATCCATTGTTCTTCAACGCTTTTTTGGTGTAATATATTTTACCGGGGTATGAATTCCCTTTTACCCAAAAAAATAAGTACCTAAGCATAATAAAGTAGTAAAAATAATTAATATTGTTGTTGCGGTCGTCGTAAGGGACTTCTACAAGAAGTTTTACAACTCCCTAGGCAGTGTACCTAACCGTTGTAGTAGTAGTATAGGTAAGACTCGGGGGTTGTTATCGTTCTCTAGGGGAATAGGTTAGGAAGGCTTGATCACGGTCTAACAGAATTCTAAGGGTTGAGAGAAGATTATTTTTGTATTTTTATATTTTATGAAAGCAGTAAATCATATATTTGAGAGGTTGGTTGGTTTTAGCTATTAAACTAAATAATAATCTAAGCTACTGGTGATAACAATATAATAAAAGATTGTGTTTATTTAATCATGTATTACTCCCAAGATTGCTTCTCCTAGTGTTGTTGCTTTGTCACACTTGTGATGATCTATGTAATTATTTCCTAAGTCATGAATGAATTACACGAACCCGCCGTCTATTTAATATTCCGTTAAGGCAACGCACAAGTAAGGTAGTATGAAGACTATTACAAGGCCCCTAAGAGTATATTAAATGCATTTTAAATATATTAAGAGTGGATCAACCATATAAGGGGCAAGGTAGTATGAAGACTGTTACCCGATGGTATCCTTTCTACACAATCATGTTTTCCTAGACATATCAACAGCGATACAGACAAAAGCTGATTTTCTAAGACCTAACATGCATATTCATCACAAGAAGCAACACCACTAAGATCTACATTCTAGGTTTCATACAATCATAAATAAACACAATAGAAGGTTTAGCCAAACATGTTAAAGATAAAGTAAGAATAGATAAGAATAACACAACAAGACATATTGAATGATTAAGATAGTCTTACTTGATTAAAACATGAATTAAAGAGAGTATAATAGGGTTTTGAGGCCCTAAAATCGTCTCTAACAGCTGCTAAACGAACTAGGGTTCGTCCCTTTCTTTTACTCTAAAGTTACACACTTAAAACCCTAGAAAACGGATTTGTATATATAGGAAAATCGCTGTGACGGCGTCGCGTTTTAATCGTGAGGCCATCAAGAATAGAATATTCTAGATAATGGGCTGGGTCATACATTTTGACGCCGTCTGGAGATCTTGTGACGCCGTCTTGAGATGAGTTGTAACGGCGTCACGTGTAATCTGTGACGCCGTCTTGAGATGGGTTGTGACGGCGTCACGTGTAATCTGTGACGCCGTCTCCAGCTTCTGAGTAGAAATTTTTGAGAGATGTTGGTGTAGGTTCGTAGTCTTGTCCGTTTCTTCTCTAAATGAGCCTAAGTCACGTGTATTTCCTCTAAATGCCTTCTAAATGCTAAATACCTGAAATGGAACTATTAAGCACCTATTTTGGGCATAAATGCACGATTTAGGGTTTTAAACGACCCCGAAAAAGTGTATAAAATGACACCTCATCAAATACCTCTACACTTAGGATTTGCTTGTCCTCAAGAAAATGGGCTTTTCTACCTAGATAATAGCAATATGAGGGTTATTTTACCTACTCTTTAAAAGTATTTTACAACACAACCTTCTAGACCTCGTAATTAAAAGCACGGAAAGATAATTAACAACACGGAAAGTATACACTAGCACCTCACATAAGTGTTTGAGATTCTCTCTTTCACTCGGGTGTATAATAAATTATAACATAAAGGGGGAAACGGAAAATCAACACTCATTACCTGTTATAGCATATAAATTACCATAGGCTTGGTAAAGGATCAAACCTCCACCGCTAGGCGCAAGCATTATTCATTACTATCTAAGAGGAAATGGCTCTCTTTAAAAGGGTTGTGGTTAGTAGTAAGATAAACATATAATGGAACTAAAAGACGATGGGATACATTTGGGTGGCTTTGGGTGAATTTAAAGTGGAAGGGTTAACTAATTATTTACACGAATACACGCTGGTTTGGTTGCTAAGCCAAGACTCGGACGAAGATATACAAACTCTACACAACTCTACATCAATCTTTTTCTTTTTCTTTTCTATTTTATTTATTTCTTATTATTTTTGAATAACATAATACATCATAACTCGGGGTTTATAACACGTACCCCTACACTTGAGCTTTTACATGCTCGATATTTACAATCTAACTAATGACCCAATTTGAGGTGGATCAAAATAAGTATGAGTGAGATCATCATAACAAATACATGTGGGTATTGACTAACTTTTACCTTCACCATATCTTCCAATAGAAATAAATACTACCATGTTTCGCGAAATAAATACTACCATGAATCTCAATCGTCCCAAAACAGTATTTACAAGGATAAAGACTTAGCAACCGTGTACTCAAATAATTAACTTGGGTTAAAACAATAATGTACTAAAAATGAGTACATACAAGGTGGCTAAGGCGATTTGGGGGTAACGATTGGTTTAAAGGGTGACAATGCTCTTCATTAATAGTCCGGCTTAACTAGAAAATTACGAGAACCATGAAAAAGGATAGGCTCGGAGGGTTGTACTAGGGGTATCCTACACTAAAAAATGAGTGCATGGCAGGGGTGTAGGATAGTTATATGATCGGTGTGACCATCATAATAATTACAGTTTTAAGACATGGGTTAATCCTAATGCCTCTTATCAAGCAAATCTTAACACTTACTATGCGGTCTCGGGATGCATTACAAAAACAAGTTCTAGAATTTAATATACTACCGGTACACTCTTATAATCCTAAAGTAACCAATACTAATGTTCCAGAAAAGGAAACAAAACTACGCATACACATCCATAATGACGGAATAGACATACATGATTGCTCACTCCTTAACTCGAACAAGCTACATGTATAACATCTAAGGGCGAACCTCACATTTTGGGGGTGAAATTTGAGGGTTTTTGTGCTAGTAATATAAATTCCTATCCATGAGACTCTCTTAATACTTGGTTTTCATCGGTATGTGTCATAAAAAAATTTAAATTTGGGTTAAAATCACCTCTTATGCTATGTTTTGATATATTACCCATCATTTTAAGAACAAAGCAAATGGCAAATAAAAGAATAGTTTCTAAGGTTTATTTTCCCCCTACACTTAAGTTGAACATTGTCCCCAATGTTCTATAGAAGTACCCGTAAAAACGAATAAAGGGAAAAGAAAACAAGAAAAAGAAACTAGTACTCCCCTGGTTTGCTCAATAATGGAGAAGAAACACGTGATAACTGGTTAAATCATCATCCAAGAATTGTCCAATGAAACTTCCTAAGAACTTTCAAGCTTCTTCTCATCAAATATAACATGTAATCAAAGACAAAGACAACTACACCAAGCATAAAATGTGCGATATACAGATATACAATATTAATTTAGGGTTTGACTCAATAAAGCAGTAAAGATAGGACGAGAGAATTGTCAAATTCATTGGTTTTGTAGGTTTATAACAAAAGATTACATATTTTAAATGTTATGCAAGTTTTATTTTCAAAAATAATTAAAATCTTTAAGTTTTCTGGACCTGGGCGTTTGACGCCCTCAGGAAAATCCTGCCCCGTCACAGGTTTCATGGTGACGGCGTCGCGTGTAAATCGTGATGCCGTCTCCACGTTCTGTGAAAACGAAATTTTTGTTTTTGATGAAAAATTTCCTTCACTTGATTCCATAAGTTAATTCCTGTACAAATGGCTGCATAAAACCTGAGATTTGACAACTTACTCATATGACTCGAAACTGACGCGAATTAATCTAAACAAATTATTTAACATGTTTGAATTTAGTTCTAAAAACCGGATAGATTCCCCTACACTTATTATTTTCAAAATACCTTTGATTGAAATTAAGACGAAGTTAAAAACAATACAAAGCATGATTACAAGATAGAGTTCGAACATGATAGAATAAAATGAATAGAATAAAACACATGACACTCCTAATTGCAGGAAAAGTAAATATTGTGTTGCCTCCCAAGAAGCGCTTTTCTTTATTTAAGAGTCTTGTAGCTAGACTCGAAGTCACACGTGCTTACGTGACTTCATGAATGATCACGTGTCCCCGAATGAGCCATTCTTTCATACTGTCAACCACTTGGTATTCGGGACCTAGGTTTAAGCAATTTTTGTACATGAATTTATTCTTTTCATGAGGGTGCCTAAGTCCGTTTATCAAATCGTTTTGGCTAAGTTCTAACAGTGGTGGGACCTTACTCCAATTAAAGTTCATGAGCCTAGGTATTGTACGTGGCATCCTATATGTGTATGTGTCAAAGATTTTAGTAAATGAGACCAATCCTTTAGCGACGTCATATTTGAGCTTAGTGATTTTTCTAAAGGGTCTGCCCATCAAGACTTCAGCCATGTCGCTCATGATAAACTCTCCTATGTCTTCTAACACAACAAAATCTGTGATATAGGTGAAACTCCCAACAAACACGTAACATCCTTAACGACGACAACTAGGTTTTTTCCCGTCCCCTCTTATCCTTTTACCATTATTGTATTGTAGGCTTTACGCGAGATAATATTCATTGGTAAAAAAGGGTCAAGATAGGCAGTAAATTTCCTAAAGCCTATCATGCATTCGAATGCTAGGTCATCCCCATCCAGACGATTATTGGTAGGTGGTGGATTTGCGTTCTCTATGATGAAGAGTGGAATAGTTAATGGAAATTACGAACAAACATACAAAGAAAAGATAGACTACGAAAAAGCTAATATGCGGAAATTAAATCTTACTTGAAAGGATTCAAGCAAGTAGAACTAAGCTAAGCTATGATCAGAACCTAACTATTCCCCACGCAGCGGTGCCAAAAACTTGTTGCGGTTGTTGTAAGGGACATCTACAAGAAGTTTTACAACTCCCTAGGCAGTGTACCTAACCGTTGTAGTGTAGTATAGGCAAGACTCGGGGGTTGTTATCGTTCTCTAGGGGAATAGGTTGGGAAGGCTTGATCACGGTCTAACAGAATTCTAAGGGTTGAGAAAGATTCTTTTTGTGTTTTTATCTTTATAGGAATGCAAGTAAATCATATAATTAAGAGGTTGGTTGGTTTTAGCTATTAAACTAAATAATAAACTAAGCTACTAGTGATAACAATATAATAAAAGATTATGTTTATTTAATCATGTATTACTCCCTAGATTGCTTCTCCTAGTGTTGTTGCTTTGTCACACTTGTG
Source organism: Tanacetum coccineum (assembly GCA_026074375.1). Lineage (NCBI taxonomy): Eukaryota > Viridiplantae > Streptophyta > Magnoliopsida > Asterales > Asteraceae > Tanacetum > Tanacetum coccineum. The sequence continues at coordinate 24,094 of BQNB010045519.1, forward strand.
ATGATCTATGTAATTATTTTCCAAGTCATGAACGAATTACACGAACCCGCCGTCTATTTAATATTCTATTAAGGCAACACACAATTAGGTAGTATGAAGACTATTACAAGGCCCCTAAGAGTATATTAGATGCAATTGAAATATATTAAGAGTGGATCAACCATATAAGGGGCAAGGTAGTATGAAGACTGTTACCCGATGGTATCCTTTCTACATAATCATGTTTTCCTAGACATATCAACAGCGATACAGACAAAAGCTGGTTTTCTAAGACCTAACATGCATATTCATCACAAGAAGCAACACCACTAAGATCTACATCCTAGGTTTCATACAATCATAAATAAACACAATAGAAGGTTTAGCCAAGCATGTTAAAGATAAAGTAAGAACAAATAAGAATCACACAACAAGACATATTGAATGATTAAGATAGTCTTACTTGATTAAAACATGAATTGAAGAGAGTACAATAGGGGTTTGAGGCCCTAAAATCGTCCCTAACAGCTGCTAAACGAACTAGGGTTCGTCCCTTTCTTTTACTCTAAAGTTACACACTTAAAACCCTAAAAACGGATTTGTATATATAGAAAAATCGATGTGACGGTGTCGCGTTTTAATCGTGACACCGTCATGAATAGAATATTCTAGATAATGGGCTGGGTAGTACATTCTGACACCGTTTGTAGATCTTGTGACGCCGTCTTGAGATGAGTTGTGATGGCGTCACGTGTAATATGTGACGCCATCTTGAGATGGGTAGTGACGGTGTCACGTGTAATCTATGACGCCATCTCCAACTTCTGAGTAGAAATTCTTGAGAGATGTTGGTGTAGGTTCGTAGTCTTGTCCGTTTCTTCTCCAAATGTGTAACACCCCCAAAATACGATACGCAGCGAAATACAACCTTTGGGGTGCTACTTCATAATACATGCACACGAGTCCCTGTAAACGTTCAAATGATACGTTTATAAAGCAAAATTTGTTTTATTTATATGAGGAAAATCAGAGTTACAAGGTCCCAAACTAACTTAGAAACTTTATTTCAAAAAGTCATGACATGACTTCTTTTCCAAAGCATTCTTTTCTTTAAATAACAGAAGATTTCACCGAGACACCATCCTTGATATCCGCGTTCCGTTCCGTCCAAGCCATCAATAGCACCAATACCTGAGATACATGCTTAAAAACGTCAACAAAACATTAAGTGAATTCATAGAGTTTACAAACAACAGTCAGAACGCATATTTGGTTCCACAAAACACTATAACTTTGCTTGCAAGGCAAGTTATATCATGATTTCCACTAACATGAGCCCGTGTACCTAACCTTAACACATTTATCATTTAAGATAAAATAAGTGACCGGGAAGTATGCCAATACCCCTAGTCTCAATACAAAATGTCCGTTACAGGGTGTTCACCATCAGATCCAGACCCCCAACAGGGTTGTCAAACCCAATAGATCTATTTAATGCATTCAACGTTTTCCTCCTCGGTAATTAACGAGTAGACAGTAAAGGCATAAACTCATAGACAATGAAATCATATCACGTATCAAAACACATTGCGTTCACTTTTCAAAACAACATGTATCCCCCTCGCGGGTTTTAAAACATTTAAAACAGTTCGAAAGCGAGGCTATGAACTCACCTTAATCGAAGCCGAAGATCAAATAACCGAAACAATCTCGAGCTACTCAAGAACGAGCTCAACCACGACCTATAATTTATGTCGCCCGATTACTATACAATAAAGTACGATCGAATAGTGCGTACATCGCAACTATTGAAATAGTATAAGTATACATACACATGTGATGAGAAATCCACTTGCGCGTCCTAGATCCTAAACCCCACATATTTGAGTTATGATCATTCATTTACTTACTCGTTACAACACTTTATCGAAAACTTTCTATTTTCGAAAACTTTCTTTTTTTGGAATGTTGCTATTTTCGGAAAGTTACCATTTTTTTAGTAAGTCCCGTCATCTAATTATATTTATAAAAATATTCATTTATCTCGTCGCACATTTGTCGCTCAAATTAGTTATCATTTACTCGCATCGGTGTTATATTTCGAGTATTACAAAAGTTACTATTTTTAGAACTATCTTTGTTCGTAAAAGTCGTCAAGTCTAAAATATTATTCTCGTAACGTTAGTAGCGTTTATCATTTTTATAAACATTCAACAAGTTCCACGGACTATACTCGACTTTTACTATATATATATATATATATATATATATATATATACATATATATATATATATATATATATATACATATATATATATATACATATATATATATATATACATATACATATATATACATATATATATACATATATATATATATACATATATATATATATATATATATATATACATATATATACATATACATATATATATATATATATATATATATATATATATATATATATATATATATATATATATATAAATTTGACCCGTCCAAAACGACCCGTTATATTACATTTTAATGACTCATGCTCTAAAGAGATTTTATGCAAAACGACGTTCCGGACAACTTTTTAGTTTTGGCCTCGATCTGAAAATCGAAGGAAAATGATCAAAATGCCTCTGCAAGTTTCTGCAGGAACTTATAACATTTTTAATAAAGTGCAGAATTTGACTTTTAGTTTTGGCAAAGTAAAACGACATTCTGAACAACTTTCGTGTTTTGCCGGAAGGCTGAAACGGACTCAAAAGTGCTCAAATCGGACGTTTTTGAATATGACAACATCTAAATAAAATGCAATAGCTGTTTGAAATTTTCTTAGTTTTCAAATCTTGTTTTCGCCGTAACTTCTTCGTTATGAGGAGTTACGGGGCGTTCAAATTACTGAAACGTTCATAAAAATAAGCTCTACCGTATTTTCTAAACCAAAATCAGATTTTATATTTTCTTGAACCTCGTTTTCCACGCCAAAGTTTCTGCTCAGATTTGAGCTTTACCAAACGCGCCAAAAATTCCATTCTCGACACATCTAAAATGGTCTATAAATAATATTCAACTCGCTCAATCAACCAACAACAAAATCTAACTACACGACGCAAGTTCATCGGATTTCATCACATGTAACAATCGAAACACAATACGAAAATAATAATAACGTCACGACAATGTAAATAAAATACTTACAACCAACATAAAAATGTTTTCGGCTTCCCCTCGGCTTGGTTTGAGCTCAGACGAGACCTCAAAAAACATAACCGACACTTTTTAAACAAAACCAACTTCACTAACACGATAATCTACCCCTTTTACTACTACTTTTCAACCGAAAATACTTGAATCGAGCCCGAACTCTAACTAGAAAAATATCCATTGCATGTTACGTTTCTTTAGTGGAATACGTAGGAAAAGACGAGGGGATTAAGAAATATAAGTTGATCATTATGCATGTCATTTTTCCGGCGACCGGTGGCGGTTTCCGGTGGTGGTTCGCCGGCGGTGAGACAAGGTGGAGAGAATTGTGTGTGTTTTGTCTTATAAAAATGAAGTAAAATGTGTAGTGTAAACCTTTTATACTTGCACTAGTTTGGGTTGTTCGCAAGAATAGTCCTCCCCTCTTTTCATGTTTTGATTTTTGACACGTTTATGTTTTACTTAAGTAAAAACCGACAACCGTGGCTCGGGATTACACTTCCGAGACAAATTTTTACTTTCCGTCACATTTTTCTTAGTTTAAAACATTTAATAAAACGTGTACACTTTAAAACGCAAGTCCGGCTCAAGACAAGGAACAAAGACGACGAAGTTCGTAAAACACCAATTATCATTATAAAAATAATAACGAGGCGCGTCGTAAATTCTACGATGCCAAAAACGCTTAACGGTTGTGCAGTCAAACGTTGACTCGCAAATCGACTAAAAATAATAATTTCTTAAATCTGTTCGTAATAAAATACGAAAATAATTATTCACGACAATAAAATAATTTTAAACGTCGACGTTCACTCATATGAACTTATAAAATAATAATTATGACGTCGAATCCGTGATCGTCATACGCGTCGTAAAACTCGGGTCGTTACAAAATGAGCCCAAGTCACGTGTATTTCCTCCAAATGCCTCCTAAATGTTAAATACCTGAAAAAGGAATGATTAAGTACCTATTTTGGGCATAAATGCACGATTTAGGGGTTTAAACGACCCCGAAAAAGTGTATAAAATGACACATCATCAAAGATCCTCGTTACCACCCACACCTTCTGGCACAAACTCTATACAACACTTCCACAACAGAAAGAAAACACTAAACCGTCAACACCCTCAGCTAGACACCCAAGAATGCCGAAAGATCACAAAACCGGTCGTTGTTCTCTTACTCAACTTTCTTATCTTTTTCTTCGGGTGCCGAGTTTTGCAAAATCAACTTGTTTGCGGATATGGTCCTGGTTTCACATTTGACAATTGTTTTTCAAGCATCTTCAAGGTTGGCCGATTCCAATGATGGTGGTGTCCCTAGCAATATAAAAGAACCACCATGCAATAACATTCAACAAACGAAGGTATTTCTTTTAAAGCAACAAACAAGAACATAAGGACACAAACCTGGGAGGTCTTTGGGCAGTTCAATAGTTCCATCAACATCAACAACTTCATCTAACACTTCGTTTAAAGTGAAATCATCTGATCTAAATTTGCTCGATGTATTTAAATATAACCGAAACGTATGCCTCTTCCCTTCACCAGAAAGTTTCTTTTCAACTCTCAAGACAAGCTTAAGTAAACAAAACCAATCATTAAAATTTGTACCAGAAAGTTTTTCTCTTTTAAAAATCGACCTGAAAGCCGAATGGTTTATGTTTTGAGCAGGTAATGCCATCTACAAAACATACAAAGTTCAAGATTTTAGTATTTTCGATAATACTCATTGAAGAAAATCAACTACCTATGTTTAACCATATAAACAATTAATTTTCTAAAGGCTAGGATCCTACTTGACATATCACAATCACATTAGTTGATCTGCTATCAAAGGTGTATTCAAAAGATATTTTACGATCAATAATTACCACTAGTGCAATTCCTAGAACATTATGAGACTTGCTTAATTTCACTAATGAACAAGTAACTGAGTGAGCATGTTTCATCCCATCTATGCCTCGAGCTTAAGGTCTCACCAACCTAACCCGATTAAGTCTCCCAATCAAGAACTGTGATTATGTAACACCAATGTCTTACGAAAAGTGTATAATCACCTTGGGTTGCAATGTACATGCGTCTCACGTGATCTAAAGGACAATTACAAGTGTTCTTTCAAATTGGGTTGCAACAACTTATTTAAAAGGGTATTTATTTGACGTGTCTAATATGTACGAATAAGCATGCATACATCTTTGTAACATAAATTTTAATAAAAACTTTACTCAATTAAGTTAATTTTTATGGTTTCACTTATTTTTTATACATCCTATGTATAAATAATGATACCTTTTTAAAAATTGACGATTCAACGTGTTTTCAAATCTAAAGAATTCTTATTTTATCTCAGGAAAAGATTAAAGAATGATTAAAAACCATTCAAACTCTAGACCACTCGCGCTTCCTATGTAATTGCAACATATCAGGGATATTATTGAGTATGGTTTCTTAGTTAGGTAGGGCACAACCTTAAGCCTTACCACGAGATACCTCGAACCCTTAGTGATATGCCTTGTAAGTAAATAGTACTTTTACAAATTTTGTCATTGATAAAATTTGAACTCTTTAATTAAGAAAACCACATTATAATAATTGTATCTGCAAGTCTCGTCGTAGGAAAGTCGAAGGTTATGATTATCAGATGTAAGTCGAACCTAATTTGACACATAAGACAACGCAAGATCAATTTATTACAATAAATCTTATATCATATATTATTAGTCATGTTTAAATTTATCTTTTTCGAAAAAACCCTTTTATTTTTACACAAGTCAATAACTTATAAAAACAAACAACTAATTCACATAACATGTATTTAAACAATTAACAATTAACTCATGCAAATCATAAATGATGATCATAATTATCGATTTAATATTATGCACATATTCACATAAGGCTCTTTCTTCCAATGAATCGGGCAACATACATCGATATAATCGATTGCCTAAGCCCTAGATAAGTATATATCAAATAACATATAAAAGTTGATAAACAATTTTCAGTCAACTTCAGGCCCCACAGAACATAGCGAGGGTCTTCCCCAACTTTTGCAGTATGTTAAAAAGTTGTAGCCTACTGAGTCGTGGATCTACCATTAAAATTTTAGAATTTTTCGACTTAATATGAATATATTACGAATTTTTTAGCGACAGGGTGTCAAACAATCCGAAAACTAAAAAACTTAACTTTTTATGTCTATTATAATTTTTATCATCGATTTGCATGACAAATAATTAACAATTAATTAAGAACGCATATATCATATATAGATCCATGATAAACATGCATGTGTTTATCATGGATAATCAATTAACAATTAATATTTGTTAAAACGATCAATTGACCAATTAGAATATCGAACTTTTACACATAAAATTTCATATAACCTATGGTTTCGTCTAATTAATTTTAACAACTATAAAGATCCTATCTTTATAATCAAGAACTCCCAGAGGGTTTATTTAATTGATCAAGAACCGTAATAATTTGTCAAATTTTACGTTCTTTGTAATTACAAATTCTACACGATTGCTCGTGATGCCACTGTTGAATTTTATGATATAATTATCCCTTAATCAACACGAGTACGCAACGTATAGAATAATGTAATTAACAAAGGATCAAGATATGTGTACCTTTTAGCAATTAAATCAAACGAGCACAAATCTTGAATATACGCGTGTGTATAAAACTTTTAGACACGCAAAACCTCCAAAGATCTAAATCAAGATCTCTCTATATCGACACACACGATACGTTCTTAGCAAATAATTATGTATGCTAGTACTAGTAGTGATTAAGCAAACGATACACCAAATCTTGAAACAATCAATGAATGAAACCCTTTGGTTTCCTTGGATTGGTTGAACAAGAACCAAGAGCCCTAATGGTTGTTTGGTTTTGGTCGAGCAACAAGAGAAAGAAGAGAGGAGAGTTTTAGGATTTTAGGTTTTGCATTAGTAAATAATGAAACACCTAACCTCCTTATATAGGGTGTGAATTACTTAGCTCGCAAGTCAAGCAATCCCACCTCCTCTTGGAGACCTCCCATAACCGGCCTAGCAAAGGGAATGAATTCTCGGACTTTCCTTTTTCTTGTTTTTACTATTTAGTCCATATATTAACATTTAACGATCATTAGTATTTATTACGTTAAGTAACTATTAATTAACGTTCGTTAACTTATCACTTAATAATATATTACACTTTTTATATTATATAATTATTTTACGTATTAACGCGTGCGTCCCTATAGACTTGACTAATTTTCCGGACATATATTGTTTTACGTGTACATATTCCAACAAGTACTTATGTTCGTCCGTTCTACCTTGATCTCTCTTCTGGTGCGGCCCTAGGAACCGGAGCATTGATTGCATTACGTACACTTATTCACAAACCTCGTGTGAGACTAATTCTTTTCTTTCTCAACTAAAAGAACTCATAAAAGAAAGAAAGGTTCGTGTAATACAACTGAAAGTTCTATTACTTAAGATGGTGTCAAGCTACTATCCTGTATTAATTAATAATGATGATTTTATCCCAAAAAAACACACAACTGAAAGTTCTATTACTTAAGATGGTGTCAAGCTACTATCCTGTATTAATTAATAATGTTGATTTTATCCAAAAAAACACTCACAGGACGATAAAAATCAAGAGGTGAGATCCTTATAGATCATGATCTTTTTAAAGAACAAATCTCATCCATTGATTTCACCCTCATCCAATGGCTATTATCAAAAGCCTCAACCATATATAAACTTAAAAAACTCACCTCCTACCCTAATTTATTAATTAACTTTCTCACTCTAAAAACACACACACCCCCTACATCAAAACCTCTCGCTGGAAAACAAAAACCATCATCGGAAACACAAAATCCTTGTCGAAAACGCAACAAACCTGGCCGGAAACACTAAAAAATCACCATCTTTTCAATCTAACACTGTAAATCACCAGAAAATCAAAGTAAATCAACATAGATCACCGTAAATCATTGTAAAACACCGTTGATTTAAGTGAAAATCACAAAATCACTGTTAAAAATGGATGAAAATCAGTTAAATGATGTTATGGAAGTGGATAAACAAACCGATCTGAACAAACACGTTGTTGAATACGAAGATGACCTTGAATCAGATACAAAAGATGTTTTAACAGAAGTTGCAGATCCACATGCTATTATAGAAAAAGTTACATGTATTAATGTGATTTTGCTATTGTTGTGTTTTGTTATAAGTAAATGAAAATCACATGTGATTTGTCCTTGTAGTTGTATATTGATTAAAAAATAACATTTTGATATAAAAAAGACAAATCACATGTGAACTCTAGAGTTGTATTGTCCTGGAATAAAAAATTTACAATCACATGTTATTCTATTATACAACAGGTGAAATCACATGTGACTTTGTGTGTTCTAATGTTTTAAATCAAATCATATTATGTTTTCATTTAAGAAGGAACGAATCACATGTGATTATGATAAATCACATGTGATTTTGTGTGTTGTAATGTTTTGAACCACATTAGATTTTGTTTTCATTTAAGAGGGAACGAATCACATGTGATTATGGTAAATTACATGTGATTCTCTTTTGATTTATTAAGGAGTGAAACACATGTAATTCAGTGGTTATATTATCATGAATCTCATGTGATTCTGTTTTTGATATACAGGTTGTATGTGATTAGTTATGAATCACATGTGATTAGTTACCATAGAACCAACACCAGTAAAACCTTCAGTACATTGAAGCTCATCATCAGTCCATTCATCATGAAGATATAAAAGCCTTAGCATATGATCTTCTGTTATTGGCTTTAGGTTTTGGTCTGCAAGT
>BQNB010045520.1:0-16932 GCA_026074375.1 Tanacetum coccineum
CGACCCAATAAGCAATGAAGGCACCGTCGAACTAAAATTTTGTGCTCTTTCCAATGGCATGCTTAGGGACTTTTCATGACTTTGTCTTGATTTTGAATAATAGGCACTTTTTATCGCGACGAATCCGTAATTACCCGTTTTTGCACCGTTTTTAATCCTTTTTACCTGCAAGACATAAAAATACCAAACAACATATTTGTAAGATAATTAAACATATTTTAGCATTTTTAGTCCGTTTATTAGCATTTTCCAGGGTACAAATGATGTGTGTTTTAGCACACATCAAAATTCCCTCACACTAAGCCATTGCTGGTCCCACACGCAATGTAAATAAAACACACCCGGAAATAAATAATTAAATCCCCTTTTAACTTATGACCCCTCACAATCAAACAAGAACCGAAAAGGTCCACTAAAAGGTTCAAAAATCATTTATTTTTAAAGCGCCCCCGTTTTAACCACTTATTTTTTATTTTTTTATTTATTTTTATTTTTTTATTTAAAAAAATAATAAATATTTTTTTTATATATATATTTTTTTAATTTTCATAATTTCTAACTTACAACTTATTCAGGTGTGACATAATGTAATGCTTTCATTATTCTGCTTTCATTATCTTTATACTTTTAGGATCATTGAACAAAAGCATAAAAAGTAGTCCCAAATGGATAAATTCATCGTTTCCCGACTTTCACCTCTCCACGCAGTCTACAAAACAAGATCAAGCAAAATACAAGTTATTTGCTAACACTACTGCAAAAGAAAGGCAATTGTGTACTTACTTTCTTCCCCTTATTCCTAATTTCCTCAAAGGTTTTATTATATTATTGGTGACAAATAAATTTATTCCCTCTATAATAAAGTAAACCCGGTTTAGACAATTATAGTTGAAATCCTTTCCTAAAGAGATTGCTATGGTGATAATAAGGTCCTACATTAAGGTTCCTAATTTCGTCATGATTTAGGGGTTAATCCTTTTTATGTCACCCGCAACAACTCAACTACAGTCCAGAGATGGAGGCTTTATTTAGATAACCCGGGAGTCGAATTTGGCTTTATACTTAAAATTATGCACATTATTAAACCTCTATCCTTTAGAAGGCTGCAACATCGGTTGTGAGACGGCAAGATGCAACAAACATATTTCGACCTTGGTAATTTCCTCGACCTTTTTAGAAGGCCGCAACATCGTATGTGATCCTGCAAGTGCAGCAAACTTTTATCAGTCTCGGATTATTATAACTATGTGCCTTATTTAGAAGACTGCAACATCGGTTGTGAGCCGGCAAGATGCAGTAAACTTTTTTCAGCCCACAGTTTTATTATTATTATTATTACCTCCACCCTTTAAACGACTGTCACATCGGTATGCGAGCCGACCATGATCCAAAAGTCTTATTTCGGCTTCGATTTATTACATAATTTTTATTATTATAGCCAAATTTCAAGTCATGTGGTCTTTTAACAACTGCCACATCGGTATGCGAGCCGACCATGGTCCAGGAGTCTATTTCCCCACAACACTGACAAAACCTCGATGTGTACCTTAATTTCACCAGATGGACTTTCTACGAAAGGATCTAAACTAAGAATTGCAAAAACCAAAGAAACTTTATTTATTCAACAATTATATAACGGTGAAACAAGCTAATGGGAGAAAAAGCCACAATTAACACTCATGAGCCTTAAAGAAATCCAACTATTCTATGTTTAGCATCAAAACTTATACTCTACTCTATCATCTCTTGTTCTTCACAATTTAAAATTTCTAATAAAGAAAACTTTGAATAACTTAGACTAACTAATTAAGATGGCACTTTATCAAGTCACATAGACTATGCAACAATCTCAAAACTCTAATAAATCGATTATTTCACTATTAAAATCAATTATGGGAACTTGACAAAGTCTCGACTTTGTTAATCTAGACTTGCGTTTTATAGCTCCTTGTAAAAAAGAATTGCTAAAATCCAATCTAATTAAAGTTAAGGAGAAACTAAGATATAAAAATCGTCGGGTCCAAATTACTTTTTAATTCTCACCTGCACGTAAAAGCCTTCATTCGTTTTAACTAATTTTATTTTACAAGTTTTTATATTATTCAACAATATTTATTTAATATATATATATATATGAACAATTAAACTAGATATTAAGACTTAAAAATTTAAAATTTTTGCCAAAACGCAGGTTGCGATGGACACAATCCGGCCCATGGAAAGATCACCATTCGTAAAAACATCCCCCCCACACAAAAGAGTCTAACAAAGGCCCAATGTACCCAAAATGTCTTGTTATTACACACCACCCATAAGGAATTAAAAAGGCAAATGCAACAAAGTTCTTAAGATTTGAAAGTGAAAACACAATAAATAATCCAAATCATGTATTGATGCATCCAAAAAAGCAAAAGAACGAAGACCGTTGAATGGAGGAATTGAAACAAGCACCGATCTACATATCATAAGGAATCCTGCAAAATGAAACCAATACCAAAGAAAGAAGCACGCCCCCACACTTGGACAATAACATATCACACTCACATAATAACATGCAAATAGAAAAGAAGAAAATACACGGGTTGCCTCCCGAGAAGCGCTTGTTTTTTGTGCTAGTCCTCTAGCTTGACTCTCCCCGAAACCCTTTCGTCCTAGGGCAGAAAAGAAGACTATGAAAAATCACCATCAGATTTTCATATGCTACCGCTTAAGATATAGAAACATGAAAATACGGAGATCATGGGTCAAAAGATAGTTATCCTCACTCCAGGAGAGAAGAAAATGAGAATCCACCGAATAAGTGAGATAAGGAAGAAATATTCGGATAACAAATGTGATGGGAAGATAATGGCGATCCTCAAAGGTTAACTTTACAAATGTCAGAGAGAAACTCTTCTCATAAAACTCCAGGGTCGAAAACTTTGTCCTCTTATCAAATCAACAATTGGAGCAACGTTACAAAATCTTTTCCAGTCAATTTCATTGATTCAAATCAAGAAATCATCATTCTCTTCGAGAGGTGGTTCATCGGTGAACCCCTCGAGAATGGAAGCAACGCTTATAGACGGATCATGGTGAAGTAAAAGCTCAATGTCGTCTCTAGGAGTGAAAAACTCACAACTCATTAGAATTGGAAAGAGGTGTGACTAGGAAAGTTCGACCTCAATCAAGGGTTGAAATACATAAGAAACCTTTCACTCGATGGCGCTCTAACTCCTCATCAAAAAAGAAGGATTTTACGACACTAAGTATATTCGTCGTCAAATTCGAAAAGAGGGTTCGAGTAAATTTTAACATCTTTTGGAACGTCCTTAACGGATAGTGACTCGTCGTCACTAGAGGTAAAATCATTATTTGAATCGAAAAGAGGGTTAGAGAAAGTCAGGGGTAATTTTTTTCCCTCAAAATGGGAGAGAAATCAATCAATCAAAGGTAAAAGCTCTCACTATCACTCCTGGATTATCCTCGACTCTCTGGTATTGAGAAAGAGGTCCTCAACATGGACATAATGAATTCGTCCGATTCCTTTTCAGGAATAGTGCTAAGTTCCTCATTCCCCATTATGAGAGAGTCCTCGGGCTCCATAATAGAAGACACAGGTGCGAGAGTAATAGACGGAGAAATTTAAGGCATATCTTTTAAAGGAATAGAATACTCCTCGTCATCATCGTCATCATCGCAGGTAAAATTGAAATGTCTCAAAGTCTCAGGAGTATGAGTACTAACATTAGCCGCTTGCTTTCGTCGAATTACCATTTCATAAAATGATCGCACCATGTTGAAAATTTCATTATATGACTCTTCTAGTTTATCCCATCCAACGTGCACATCACTTATCCTTTGCTGATTAAGATCTTCTGATGGATGATGAATACTGCAAGGGGTTGGTCAAAACCAGAAAGTTAGAATAAGTTCAAAGTGGTTTTTGATCATCAGGTTGACATTGAAAACTTTCATGAGGACCCCCACAGTTTTCACAGCAAAGATATTGTTTAGAAAAACTCGATGAATTTTATGGATAATAATTATCACTAAATTTTTGATTGTAGCACGGTTCCGGCTCAGAGACAAGCGGGACTCGTGATGTACAATTCATAACGTAGTTAATGTGTTACCAACAAAATCACAAGAGTATGGTCCGTACAGAGGCTGTTATGTTGGATGAGGAGTTCGGTGTTTCATTATAAGAATAAGGATTTGGGTTATAGACAAACTCATTTCCGGATCCTACACTGCTACAGCCCGGACAGTTTCCACCATTAAACGGACCTCCACACCACGAGCAACCAAAATGGTTATACGAAGACATGTCGAAGAATTAAACGGATAAGAGGATAAAGAAGATAAGAATTAAATGAAGTAAGAGGATAAAGGAGAATATATTTTTTTTGAAATTTTTTATAAAGATAATAAAAATAAAAAATATTTTTGGTATTTTTAATATTTATAAAAGAAAAGGAAAAATAAAAATAAAAAGAAAAATATTTTTGGATTTTTATATTTTATAAGAACGAAAATAAACTTTCCGAAGAAAGGATCTTCAAGGCTCGAACACAAACAATCCCGTAAAAATCGCTACACCTCTCCCCGGCAGCGGCGCCATTTTGATGTTGAGTCAAATACAAACCTCAAATATATTATATATATATTTATAAAATACATATACGTATACGCAAGCTAAGTATCATACAAATTATTCTTAGGAAAGAATAAAAAGTAATCAACACGGGTATCGTTTTCCTCGGCGAGAGGTGAATGGAAATCTACGTTCAAGTTGTAAATCGAGCTTGATTGTCATAAAAGTTTTTGGTTTTGGTTTTAAACTATTTTTAAACTAAAAATTAAACTAATATTAATTCTAAGATTTAAAACTACAAGGTTATACTAAAATTGATCTAAAAGATATAAATGACAAATATGCTTGCTAAGTGACGTGAAATGTTCCTTAAGTGCGGGCTTAGGTTTAACGAATTAAAATCCTTAGAAAACAAGTTTCCAGAAATAAAATGACAAGTAAAGTAAAATGTTTTTAAAAAAATTTAATGACAAGTATTTAAATTGCATTAAAGGTAAATGACGGTATGTAAATTGACTATTAATTTTTTAAACCTTTTTTTTAAAACCGCATTTAAATTCTAAATCACTAATCACTTAGCAAACACAAGTTAAACTACTCGCTACGCATAATGATCAAATAAACAAAGCTAAATATTTTATTCTAAGTCTACACTAATGAATTGAAAAAGGATAGAAAATGGAACTGAATTGGAGAGCCGCAAATAAATGATAACACCCGACTTAATAAGCTAAAGAAAATAGTCAAATTCTATCTAGCTTATTAAATCCTTAAGCTCCACGCCTTATGAGTTGACTGGTACCAAAAGCAACACAAACAATAACAAACTGTTAAAATAAAAACAGTTTCAAAAATCATGTCTCCAAATTCCTTATTCTGCCTACTACACAATCCAAGCCTAATTTCTTAACTATACTCTTATAGGAGCAAATGACCAAAGGTCCAAATCAAATTAAAAGGCTAGATTAAGTAAAGAAGTGATAAGCCTAAACTATTTGGACCAAAACCTATGTTAAAACCTTAAAACCTGTATACCGAAAAAAAAATACTAGTTTATGAAAATATTTAAACCAATGTTTAAACTTTTGAACATGATTAAAAACGACTTATAATTCTAAATAAGAAGAAATGTTAGCTTATGTAATAAGCTATTAAAATAAGCTGAAGCTTATTTTTTGAATCTATGAGCTTAGATCCAAACGAATAAGCCAAAGGAGAGCTTATCCTAGTGACGAAATAAGCTAGCAAAAACATTAAAGAACAACAAGCTACCAACAACTTATACGAGTAATAAACTAATTCTAAGCTTATTTGAAAACTTATTTAATCTTAGCTTATTAGAAAAAAGGATAGACAAAACTAATAAGCTAAAGGATAGCTTATTACTTTTGGTATTCTTACCTTAAAAAGCCAGAATATAAGACAGAAAAATAAGCTAAAGAAGAAGCTTATTTCGATAAGCTAATAAGAGAAAGAAAGAAAAGAGTAACAAGAATAAGCCAAACTAATAAGCCTTAAGTAACTCCACATAACCTCTTCATTAATAAGCAAAAGATGTTTTACATAAACTAATAAGCTCAAAATAAGCTGAATCTAAAATTACAATAAGCTAAATAATTATTTTGTGGCTAAAAACTAAAACTGAAACTAAAATCTAATCTAATGAATAAAACTGCTGCTTGCGATCTTCTTAAATAGCCAAACCTCAGGGGCATATTTGTAACTTAATTGAAACCGCGTGAGAAAATGAGCCAATCATTGGGCTCCTATTACTATCCTCGTACACGTCAAGGGTGCCACCGAATTTCAGTCTAAATCCAGCAATAAGAGGGCTCCACGTGGTCTCTTCATGAATCTTTTATACGCACATATTTTTTTTTCTTGCATCAGAATGAAACAACTTGAAATACTACTCTGCCAAATGTTCGCATGCTATTTGTCAAGAATTTTGAGTGGGGAATCACGTGGGCAATGTGGAATTAATTTCATGGGCACGTGAGCAATTTGCACCATATCTTCTCAATTCACTACATATTTTCAAATGGGATCATTGCACCAGGGCCATGGTTTTCTTGGTGGGCCGAAATATTTGGGCTTTCTGAATATAGTCTTGGCACTTGTATCTGCTGGGCTAATACTTGGACTAATATATGTAAGGGTCGGCCTGGCCCTTATAAAGGGTAACGGGTCGACCCAATAAACAATGAAGGCACCGTCGAACTAAAATTTTGTGCTCTTTCCAATGGCATGCTTAGGGACTTTTCATGACTTTTTCTTGATTTTGAATAATAGGCACTTTTTATCGCGACGAATCCGTAATTACCCGTTTTTGCACCGTTTTTAATCTTTTTTACCTGCAAGACATAAAATACCAAACAACATATTTGCAAGATAATTAAACATATTTTAGCATTTTTAGTCCGTTTATTAGCATTTTCTGGGGTACGAATGATGTGTGTTTTAGCACACATCAAAATTCCCCCACACTAAGCCATTGCTGGTCCCACACGCAATGTAAATAAAACACACCCGAAAATAAATAATTAAATCCCCTCACAATCAAACAAGAACAGAAAAGGTCCATTAAAAGGTTCAAAAATCATTTATTTTTAAAGCGCCCCGTTTTAAACCACTTATTTTTATTTCTAATTATTTTTTATATTTTTTTATTAAAAAAATAATAATAGTTTTGTTTATATATTTTTTTTTTTTTTTTTATTTTATTTTCATAATGTCTAACTTACAACTTATCGGTTTTGACATAATGTAATGCTTTCATTATTCATTGATAACTTTTAGGATCATGAAACAAAAAGCACAAAAAGTGTCCAAATGGATAAATTCATCGTCCCCGACTTTCACCTCTCCACGCTAGGCTTCAAAACAAGATCATTGCAAAATACAAGTTATGATGCTAACACTACTCATAAAAGCTAATTGTGTACTTACTTTTCTTCCCTTATTCCTAATTTCCTCTAAGGGTTTTATTATTATTATTGCTGACAAATAAATTATGTCCTTATTAATAAAGTAAACCCGGTTTAGACTATTAATAGTTTTGAAAACCTTTCAAAAGAGACGATAGTGATAATAAGGTCAAATTAAGTTGCGATGGTTTCGCATGATTTAGGGGTTATCTTTTTTATTCATCCGGTAACAACTCAACAACAATCGCAGAGACGGAGGCTTTATTTATATAACCCCTGAGTCAACTATTAATAGTTTGAAATCCTTTCCTAAAGAGACGATATGGTGAGAATAAGGTCCACATTAAGGTTCTAGTTTCGCATGATTTAGGGGTTATCCTTTTTATTTCATCCGTAACAACTCAACTACGAGTCCAGAGACGGAGGCTTTATTTAGATAACCCCGGAGTCGAAATTTGGCTTTATACTTATTATTATTGCAACATTATTAAACCTCGGTCCTTTAGAAGGCTGCAACATCGGTTGTGAGCCGGCAAGATGCAGTAAACTTTTTTCAGCCCACAGTTTTATTATTATTTTTATTACCTCCACCCTTTAAACGACTGTCACATCGGTATGCGAGCCGACCATGATCCAGAAGTCTTATTTCGGCTTCGATTTATTACATAATTATTATTATTATAGCCAAATTTCAAGTCCTGTGGTCTTTTAACAACTGCCACATCGGTATGCGAGCCGACCATGGTCCAGGAGTCTATTTCCCCACAACACTGACAAAACCTCGATGTGTACCTTAATTTCACCAGATGGACTTTCTACAAAAGGATCTAAACTAAGAATTGCAAAAACCAAAGAAACTTTATTTATTCAACAATTATATAACGGTGAAACAAGCTAATGGGAGAAAAAGCCACAATTAACACTCATAAGCCTTAAAGAAATCCAACTATTCTATATTTAGCATCACAACTTATACTCTACTCTATCATCTCCTGTTCTTCATAATTTAAAATTTCTAATAAAGAAACTTGTGAATACTTAGCCTAATGAATTAAGATTGGCACTTTAACAAGTCGCATAGACTAGCAACAATCTCAACTCTAATAAATTGATCTTCGTATATTTAAAATCAATTATGGGAACTTGCAAAGTCTTGACTTTGTTAAGCTAGACTTGTGTTTTATAGCTCCTTGTATAAAAGATTAGCAAAAATCAATCTATTTATAGTTAAGGAGAAAGCTAAGATATAAAATAGGTCGGGTCAAAATTTACTTTTTATTCTCACCAACGGAAAGCCTACATTCGTGTCAACTATATTTATTTTTAAACAAGTTTTTATATTTTTCAACAATATTTTTTTTAATATATATATGAACAATAAACTAGATATTAAGACTTAAAAATTTAAATTTTTTGGCCAAAACGGGGTTGCGAGGGACACAGCAAGGCACATGTAAGATCACATTTCGATATAAATCCCCCCCACACTAAGAATTGAACATTGGCCTCAATGTTCAAAAATGTCGGGTTTTACCCCCACACTTAGAAATGAAAAAGGCAAATGCAAAAAAGTTCTAAGTGTGAAAGGGGAAACACAATATATATACATGATCAGGATTGAGGATTCCAAAATAAGCAAAAGATCGAAGACCGGATGATTAGAGACTTGAAAACAAGCACGGGTCTTCATGATCTTAAGGAATCCTGCAAAAATGAAACCACATACCATAGAAAGAAGCACGCCCCCACACTTGGGCTATAAAATATCACACTCACTTATTAATCATGAAAATAGATAGAAGAAAAGACACGGGTTGCCTCCCGAGAAGCGCTTGTTTTTGTGCGAGTCTCTAGCTTGACTCTCCCCGAATTCCTTCGTCCTTGGGGCAGAAACAGAAGAATAGAAAAATCACCATCGGATTTTCATATGCCACCGGCTTAAGAGAAGAAAAATGAAAAGCGGAAATGCCGGGGTCAAAAATAGTATCCTCACTCCTGGAGGAGAGAAGAAAATGAGAATCCACCGAATAAGTGAGATAAGGAAGAAATATTTGGATAACAAATGTGATGGGAAGATAATGGCGATCCTCAAAGGTTAACTTCACAAATGTCGGAGAAAAACTCTTCTCATAAATCCTAGGGTCGAAAACTTTGTCCTCGGTAATCAAATCATCAATTGGAGCATCGTACAAAATCTTCTTCCAGTCATTTTCTTTTGATTCCAAATCAAATAAATCATCATTCTCTTCGAGAGGCGGTTCATCGATGAATCCCTCGAGAATGGAAACAATGCTTATAGACGGATCATGGTGAAGTAAAAGCTCAATGTCGTCTCTAGGAGTGAAAAACTCATCCTCATTAGAATCGGAAAGAGGTGTGACTAGGAAAGTCGACTCATCAAGGTTGGAATCATAAGAAACCTTGCACTCGATGTCCTCTAACTCCTCATCAAAAAGAGGATTTACGTCACTAGAGATATTTCTCTTCAATTACGAAAAGAGGGATTCCTAGTACATTTTAACATCTTATGGAACGTTCCTTAGAACTAAGTGACTCGTCTTGCACTAGAGGTAAAATCATTATTTGAATCGAAAAGAGGGTTAGAGAAAGTCATGGATTTTTCCTCAAAATGGGAGAGAAATCATCACTCGAAGGTAAAATGCTCTCACTATCACTACTGGATGTATCCTCGGACTCTCTTGGGATTGGAATAAGGTCCTCAACACTAGACTTTATGAATTTGTCCGATTTCCTTTTCAGGAATAGTGCTAAGATTCCTCAATCCCCATATTGAGAGAGTCCCTCGGTCTCCATAATAGAAGACACAGGTAGCAGAAGTAATAACGGAGAAATTATAGGCATATCTTTTAAAGGAATAGAATACTCCTCGTCATCATCGTCATCATCGCAGGTAAAATTGAAATGTCTCTAAGTCTCAGGAGTATGAGTACTAACATTAGCCGCTTGCTTTCGTCGAATTACCATTTCATAAAATGATCGCACCATGTTGAAAATTTCATTATATGACTCTTCTAGTTTATCCCATCCAACGTGCACATCACTTATCCTTTGCTGATTAAGATCTTCTTGATGATTGATGGAATACTGCAGGGGTTGGTCAAAACCAGAATAGTTAGAATTATGTTCAAAGTGGTTTTGATTCATCAGTTGACATTGAAAACTTTCATGAGGACCCCCACAGTTTTCACAGCAAAGATATTGTTTAGAAAAACTCGATGAATTTTATGGATAATAATTATCACTAAATTTTTGATTGTAGCACGGTTCCGTTCAGACAAGCTGGACCTCGTCGATGTACAATCAAACCGAAGTTATGATAGTTACCAACAAAAATTAAAAACACAAAGTATGGTCCGTACTGAGGCTGTGGAGGTTGGTTGAAGAAGTTCGTAGGTTTCAATATAAGAAAAAGGAATTGGGACATAGACAAACTCATTTCCGATCCTACACTGCTACAAGCCCGGGACATATTTCCACCAATAAGACTACCGTCCACACCACGAGCAACCAAAATGGTTATACGAAGACATGTCAAAGAATTAAACGGATAAGAGTGATAAAAGAAGATAAGAATTACAAAGAAGTAAGAGGGAAAAGGAGAATATATTTTTTTTGAAATTTTTTACAATAAGATAAAAAAATAAGAAAATATTTTTGGTATTTTTATATTTATAAAAGAAAAGAAAAATAAAATAAAAATAAAAATATTTTATTGATTTTTATATTTTAAACGAAACAAATAAACTATCCGAAGAAAGGATCTTCAGCTCGAACACCAAACAATCCCGTAAAAATCTGCTACACCTCTCCCCGCAAGCGCGCCATTTTGATGTTGTTTCAAATACCAACCTCGAAAAATATATATATATATATTAAAAAAAACATATACGTAAACCAAGCCAAGTATCATACAAATTATTCTTAGGAAAAGAAATAAAAAGTCATCAACACTGTTATCGTTTTCCTCGCGAGAGGTGGAATGGAAATCTACGTTCAAGTTGTAAATCGAGCTGTAATGTCATAAAAGTTTTTGGTTTTTGGTTTTAAACTATTTTAAAAAAAAGAAATAAACTAATATTTAATTCTAGATTTAAAACTACAAGGTTATTCTAAACTGATCTAAAAGATATACATGACAAAATGCTTGCTAAAGTGACTTGAAAATGTTCCTAAGTGCGGCTTAGGGTTTACGAATTAAAATCCTAAAAACAATTTCCAGAATAAAATGACAAGTAAAGTAAAATGTTTTTTTTAAATTAATGACAAGTATTTAAATTGCATTAAAAGTAAATGACGGTATGTAAATTGACTATTAATTTTTTAAACCTTTTTTTTAAAACCACACTTAAATTCTAAATCACTAATCACTTAGCAAACACAAGTTAAACTACTCGCTACGCATAATGATCAAATAAACAAAGCTAAATATTTTATTCTAAGTCTACACTAATGAATTGAAAAATAATAGAAAATAGAACTGAATTGGAGAGTCGCAAATAAATGATAACACCCGACTTAATAAGCTAAAGAAAATAGTCAAATTCTATCTAGCTTATTAAATCCTTAAGCTCCACGCCTTATGAGTTGACTGGTACCAAAAGTAACACAAACAATAACAAACTGTTAAAATAAAAACAGTTTCAAAAATCATGTCTCCAAATTCCTTATTCTGCCTACTATACAATCCAAGCCTAATTTCTTAACTATACTCTTATAGGAGCAAATGACCAAAGGCCCAAATCAAATTAAAAGGCTAGATTAAGTAAAGAAGTGATAAGCCTAAACTATTTGGACCAAAACCTATGTTAAAACCTTAAAAGCTGTATATCGAAAAAAAAATACTAGTTTATGAAAATATTTAAACCAATGTTTAAACTTTTGAACATGATTAAAAATGACTTATAATTCTAAATAAGAAGAAATGTTAGCTTATGTAATAAGCTATTAAAATAAGCTGAAGTTTATTTTTTGAATCTATGAGCTTAGGTCCAAACGAATAAGCCAAGGAGACTTATCCTATGACAAATAAGTAGCAAAAACATTAAAGAACAACAGGCTACCAACAGCTTATACGAGTAATAAACTAATTCTAAGCTTATTTGAAAACTTATTTAATCTTAGCTTATTAGAAAAAAGGATAGACGAAACTAATAAGCTAAAGGATAGCTTATTACTTTCGGTATTCTTACCTTAAAAAGCTAGAATATAAGACAGAAAAATAAGCTAAAGAAGAAGCTTATTTCAATAAGCTAATAAGAGAAAGAAAGAAAAGAGTAACAAGAATAAGCCAAACTAATAAGCCTTAAGTAACTCCACATAACCTCTTCATTAATAAGCAAAAGATTCTTAACATAAACTAATAAGCTCAAAATAAGCTGAATACAAAATTACTATAAGCTAAATAATTATTTTGTGGCTAAAACTAAAAAAAAACAGAAAAACTAAAAAAAAAAATTTTTTCCCTTAATCTAATGAATAAAACTGCTGCTTGCGATCTTCTTAAATAGCCAAACCTCAGGGGCATATTTGTAACTTAATTAAAACCGCGTGAGAAAATAAGCCAATCATTGGGCTCCTATTACTATCCTCGTACACGTCAAGGGTGCCACCGAATTTCAGACTAAATCCAGCAATAAGAGGGCTCCACGTGGCCTCTTCATGAGTCTTTTATACGCACATATTTTTTTTTCTTGCATCAGAATGAAACAACTTGAAATACTACTCTGGCCAAATGTGTCTGAATGCATTTGTCAAGATTTTGAGTGGCGGAATCACGGGCAATAGTGTAGTTAATTTCATGGGCACGTGAGCAATTTGCACCATATCTTCTCAATTCACTACATATTTTCAAATGGGATCATTGCACCAGGGCCATGGTTTTCTTGGTGGGCCGAAATATTTGGGCTTTCTGAATATAGTCTTGGCACTAGTATCTGCTGGGCTAATACTTGGACTAATATATGTAAGGGTCAGTCTGGCCCTTATAAAGGGTAACGGGTCGACCCAATAAACAATGAAGGCACCGTCGAACTAAAATTTTGTGCTTTTTCAATGGCATGCTTATGGGACTTTTCAGAGCTTTATTCTGTTTTTGAATATAGGACACTTTTATCGCGACGAATCCGTAATTACCCGTTTTTGCACCGTTTTTAATCCTTTTTACCTACAAGACATAAAATACCAAACAACATATTTGCAAGATAATTAAACATATTTTAGCATTTTTAGTCCGTTTATTAGCATTTTCCGGGGTACAAATGATGTGTGTTTTAGCACACATCAAAATTCTCCCACACTAAGCCATTGCTGGTCCCACACGCAATGTAAATAAAACACACCCGGAAATAGATAATTAAATCCCCTCACAATCAAACAAGAACAGAAAAGGTCCACTAAAAGGTTCAAAAATCATTTATTTTTAAAGCGCCCCCGTTTTAACCACTTATTTTTTATTTCTTTATTATTTTTTATTTTTTTTATTTAAAAAAATAATAAATAGTTTTTTTATATATTTTTTTTAATTTTCATAATTTCTAACTTACAACTTATTCAGGTGTGACATAATGTAATGCTTTCATTATTCGTTGATAACTTTTAGGATCATGAAACAAAAAGCACAAAAAGTGTCCAAATGGATAAATTCATCGTCCCCGACTTTCACCTCTCCACGCTAGGCTTCAAAACAAGATCATTGCAAAATACAAGTTATGATGCTAACACTACTCATAAAAGCTAATTGTGTACTTACTTTTCTTCCCTTATTCCTAATTTCCTCTAAGGGTTTTATTATTATTATTGGTGACAAATAAATTATGTCCTTATTAATAAAGTAAACCCGGTTTAGACTATTAATAGTTTGAAATCCTTTCCTAAAGAGACGATATGGTGATAATAAGGTCCACATTAAGGTTCTAGTTTCGCATGATTTAGGGGTTATCCTTTTTATTTCATCCGTAACAACTCAACTACAATCCAAGACGGAGGCTTTATTTAGATAACCCCGGAGTCGAAATTTGGCTTTATTTTATTATTATTGCAACATTATTAAACCTCGGTCCTTTAGAATGGGGGGGGGGGGGGCTGCAACATCGGTTGTACCGCAAATGCAGCAAAATATTTCGAACCATTTGATAATTTCCTCGACCTTTTAGAAGGCTGCAACATCGGTTGTGAGCCGGCAAGATGCAGCAAACTTTTATCAGTCTCGAATTATTATAACTATGTGCCTTATTTAGAAGACTGCAACATCGGTTGTGAGCCGGCAAGATGCAGTAAACTTTTTTCAGCCCACAGTTTTAGTATTATTTTTATTACCTCCACCCTTTAAACGACTGTCACATCGGTATGCGAGCTGACCATGATCCAGAAGTCTTATTTCGGCTTCGATTTATTATATTATTATTATTATTATAGCCAAATTTCAAGTCCTGTGGTCTTTTAACAACTGCCACATCGGTATGCGAGCCGACCATGGTCCAGGAGTCTATTTCCCCACAACACTGACAAAACCTCGATGTGTACCTTAATTTCACCAGATGGACTTTCTATGAAAGGATCTAAACTAAGAATTCAAAAAACCAAAGAAAACTTTATAATCTATCAACAATATATAACGGTGAAATAAGCTAATGGGAGAAAAAGCCACAATTAACACTCATAAGCCTTAAAGAAATCCAACTATTCTATATTTAGCATCACAACTTATACTCTACTCTATCATCTCCTGTTCTTCATAATTTAAAATTTCTAATAAAGAAACTTGTGAATACTTAGCCTAATGAATTAAGATTGGCACTTTAACAAGTCGCATAGACTAGCAACAATCTCAACTCTAATAAATTGATCTTCGTATATTTAAATCAATTATGTTAACTTGCAAAAGTCTTGACTTTGTTAAGCAATACTTGTGTGATCAAGCTCCTTGGATATAATATAGCAAAATCAATCTATGTATATATAAGAAAAGCTAAGATATAAAATAGTTCGGGACAAAATTACTTTTATTCTCACCAACAAAGCCTACATTCGTGTCAACAATATTATTTTAAACAATTTTTAAATTTATCACTATATTTTTTTTAATTTATATGAACAAGAAACCTAATATTTAAAACATAAAAATTTTAAATTTTTGGCCAAAACGGGTATAGCCGAGGACACAGCAAGGCAACATGTAAGATCACGTTTCGATATAAATCCCCCCACACAAAGAATTAACATTGGCCTCAATGTTCAAGATTGAGAATTTCTGGGGGTTTACCCACACTTAAAATGAAAAAGGCAAATGCAAAAAGTTCTAAGTGTGAAAGGGGAAACACAATATATATACATGATCAGGATTAAGGATTCCAAAATAAGCAAAAGATCAGAAGGACCGTGATGATAAAGAGACTGAAAACAAGCACGGGTTCAACATGACTTAAGGAATCCTGCAAAAAGGAAACCACATACCATAGAAAGAAGCACGCCCCCACACTTGGGCTATAAAATAACACACTCACTTATTAATCATGAAAAAGATGTAGAAGAAAAGACACGTTTGCCTCCCATAAGCGCTTTTTTTGTGCGAGTCTCTAGCTTGACTCCTCCGCCGAATTCCTTCAGTCCTTGGGGCAAACATACAAGAATAAGAAAAATCACCAACGGATTTTCATATGCCACCGGCTTAAGAGAAGAAAAATGAAAAGCGGAAAATGCCGGGGTCAAAAATAGTATCCTCACTCCTGGAGGAGAGAAGAAAATGAGAATCAACCGAATAAGTGAGATAAGGAAGAAATAATAGGATAACAAATGTTGATTGGGAAAGTTAATGGCGATCCTGCAAAGGTTAACTTTACAAATGTCGGAGAAAAACTCTTCTCATAAATCCTAGGGTCGAAAACTTTGTCCTCGGTAATCAAATCATCAATTGGAGCATCGTACAAAATCTTCTTCCAGTCATTTTCTTTTGATTCCAAATCAAATAAATCATCATTCTCTTCGAGAGGTGGTTCATCGGTGAACCCCTCAAGAATGGAAGCAATGCTTATAGACGGATCATGGTGAAGTAAAAGCTCAATGTCGTCTCTAGGAGTGAAAAACTCATCCTCATTAGAATCGGAAAGAGGTGTGACTAGGAAAGTCGACTCATCAAGGTTGAAATCATAAGAAACCTTGCACTCGATGTCCTCTAACTCCTCATCAAAAAGAAGATTTACGTCACTAGAGATATATTCGTCGTCAAATTTGAAAAGAGGGTTCGAGTAAATTTTAACATCTTCTGGAACGTCCTCATCGGATAGTGACTCGTCGTCACTAGAGGTAAAATCATTATTTGAATCGAAAAGAGTGTTAGGATCTAGAACTAGATATATCTTCTAGCCTTTGTGGTTGTATAGTACTTATGTAATCACAAGTATATACGTGAGA
>BQNB010045520.1:18147-44226 GCA_026074375.1 Tanacetum coccineum
TAGCTTATTTGTCTTTATTTGTTGCTTATTAGTTCTAAAAAACAAAACAGTTTAGCCATTTTAGTCTTAGTTAAAAAAAACAATCTGTCACTTTTCTTTTGCTTATTACTAAACTTATTTTCAGTTTTCATAAAAAGTTGTAGTTTTAAAAAGTGCTTATTTTCAGTTGGTTTTTAAGATTTTAAAAAACGTTTTCAAAAAAAAAATGGTTTGTAAAAAAGGAGAGGACATAGGGGTCGAACCTGTGACCCTCCCCTTTAACATACCAACATGTTTAACCCCACACCACACTACCAACTGCCCTTGGGACTTTTTCAGTTATAGGTTGTTTTGTTTATTATTAAAAGTCATTTTAGCCATTATGTTTAACAGCTTAGTTTAGCTTATTTCCTGCTTATTTCAATAAGCTGTTTTCACGATTTTATTTTTCCTAAGCTTAGAATTGTTCAATGTACTTTTCCTGAATTTTTCATAATTTACCAATTTGTTTTAGTATTTTTGATTAATTTTTTTGATTAAAACAGTTTTTAATTCATAATAAATAATATAAAAGTCAAAAAAAATAATTCTTTTTTTTAAATTTTCTTTTATCATTTAGGAATTTTAAAAATTAAATTTGCATTTGTAGGGTTAAAATTTGATAAATTAGGTTTTAGAGTCGCGTCTTTAATTCCCTTATCGTTTTTGGTTTAAATCTTTAATTGCTTTCGTTTTTAGCTTGCTTTTATTTTCTCTTGCATGTTATTTGTAGAATTAGAATCCAAATCAAAATTTGATTATTCAAACACGCAATCACGAATTTAACTCGATTCTCAATTCACGCCTCGTCAGGAAACGACCGGAAAGGTTTTGAATTTTACTTTGGATAAAAGTAATCTCTTTTAAAACCCTCTTGGAATTCTTCTCACTATACTTTAATTGATATTATCATTATATATATATATATATATATATATATATATATTAAGTTTGAAATCAGTGGACATCGTTCTCTAACTATTAGGGACGGGCTATAACTGTTTAGTGATAAAAAATGTGGTCATTAGCTGAACCATATTTTTACGTATATCATCATTATCATTGTAATTATCAATATATATTTGTGTGCATGCTAATATGCATTATGCATTGCAAGTTCATGGTAATTGAACTGCGTGGCTGCACAAAATATTCTAGTTAAATACGTAATAAGAAGATATAATTAACAAAAGCTCGACTTAGTGATTATTTGATTTGTTAAATGTGCTTTTAACCTAAATGTACAGGGATCAATTCTTGGGATATAAGTTAATTTGAATATCAAACTTTATTTGAATACTAAGGGTTCGTTTGATACGACGGAATGAAATGTCAAATGAATGGAATGAATGACGTAATGAAATAAATAGTGTAATGTAATGATTCATTACCGTTATTAATCATGTTTGGTTTGTATGATAAGACGTAATGGAATCGATAATAAAAAGACAAAAATATCCATTGATGATAAGAAGTTTATTTAATGTGGTTAGTTAATGATGGAGTTTTATGTAATTTTGATTCCATTACAAGATGTAATGAAAAAATAGGAGACCCCTAAGGAATGATTTTGGTGTAATAGGTTATTCCTTGTAATGAATCATTAAATTCTATAAATGTAAACAAACATTTTCTCATTTCATCGTAATAATCTTTTCCATTCCCACTTGATTACAACATACCAAAACTCATTTTCATCCTTGATCTAATGGATGAGATTAAACATAAAACTCATTTTTATCATTTTTTCATATATTAAAATCTCTCCAACCGTTAATCGTTAAGGAAAAAAATATATTCCATCACGACGAGTATTTAATTATCTTTCTATAGATCTCTACTTTGATATATTTTCGACAATTTTTTTTTCATTTTTTTCACATTTTTTACTCTTTTTTATTCCTTTTTTTTAACTTTATACATCTTTTTTATTCGTATTTTTCGTTGTTGAAATTTGCATAAGAAATCACATGTGATTAAACAATAATAAAAACACATGTGATATTAATGTTAAATCACATATGATATTACTGATAAATCACATATGATAAAATCGCATATGATATTAGTGTTAAATCATATATGATATGTAATTCTAATGCAATGACATATAATTTGATGTTAATGTTACATCACATGTGATTTTATACAAATATTCAAATTAGTGTTTAATCACATGTGATATTTTCATGCAAGTTTCAACAACGAAAAAAGAACGTAAAAAATGAAAAAACATGAAAAAAATGAAAAAAAAGTTTGTCAAAAGTATATCAAAGCGGATATCTATAGAAAGATAATTAAATGCTCATCGTGAAGATATTTTTTTCTCGCTTAACGATGAACGATTTAGGAGATATTTAAGTTCTAAAAAATATGTGAAATAATAAAATGCTTTTAATCTCAACCATTGATTGTTTTAGATGGATGGTGGGAATAAGTCTCCTGGAATCCATGCTTTTTTTGGTATCCATTACATCTCTTCTCTAATTCTTGGTGGCAATATAACTTTTGTTGACTAAATTACACAAATGGTATCTGTGTTTTGCGTTGACTTTCACCTATGGTCCCTTTCTGACTCATATAGTCTTCAACTTTGAAACCTTTAATACTAACGGCCCTTTGACCAAACATACATTGATTTTGGCCGTTAAACATAAAGTGACAAAACACACATTTACTCAAAAAGTCAAATGCTTCTTTGGTAAACCAAGAAAAATCCACTTTATAATCTACATAGTATTTTAAACACTAAGAATTAACCATAATTTTTTTATCTTTAAATGCAAATATGAAAAAATCACCCACCAATAACATAATTGTTTACATATGTAATGTAAAACATATTTAAGGAAGGATTTGGGATGGTTGTTTTTTTTGGTTTCCCGTATTGAAAGGTAAAGACCTGATGGTATGATTAAGATCATGAAGGTCGTAACACTTAAACAAACCATCTTTGTATTGTGTGGGAGTTACTGTGTGTAACGTTTGTTCTAAGTGTATGAACTTACTTGGTGAAGTGTGGGATGCATTATGTTTATAGTGAGGCATTAGGGTTTGGAGATAAATCCTTTAATATTAATTCTTAACAAATCCCCTCCCCTAGTTTAGTATTAGATCATGTATAAGGATGTATAGTGGATGCTGAAATATCTTAGCTAGAGTGTTTGACATGTATTGAGAAAAGGTTGAGGTTAATGTTTTGTGTGGGACTATTGTACCAAAAATGCACAATCGTAAACAAAATGCCATATCCTACGTAAGTAAGCAATCTCTAAGATCAGATAGGGGTAAATGATTAGAAACTGAAAGTGATCTCATACCCATATATCATACTATCACCTACTAATATTTAAGATTTTCCCACTTTATTACCTTTCTTGTGTGAGTCAAGCTTTACCAACCACTCGACCAAGTTTACACAACTTACACCCATTTGTGAAAGCCGGGCTTCGTGGCCTATGAATCTGGACACACTTTGATATGTAAACCTACTTGACGTGTTACACGCAGCCTTCTCATCAATTTTTTCCATCCTTCTCACTCCAATAATACCGCATCCAACTGATATTCCTCGGACAACCTAAACACGAAAGCAAATGATTGCATTAATAAATAGAACAAGAATACTAATACACAGGGCATTGCAGAATACCAATTAGCATATGTGCCACTTTTCATGTGTAGCAAGCGTGTGACTTATGTAATTACATGTAGTTTGCTTGCTAATGCAATTTATTTTCTAATACGAAGTGTTAGCTATTTATTTTCCTTTAAAAGAACCACTAACGTGATCAGGTACAAAAAATTAACAACCTACGATTTTAAATATTCAAGACAAATAATGAACCGAATGCATAACATTTGATTGTTTATTTGGAATTTAGCTCTTTGCAATTTGAGCGAATTTTTCTCATATCCATTTAAGCCATTTCTCTATTTACACATTTGATTTATATAAAATCGAAACTAAAGCACACTATTCATATATAAAATGGTCTATTTTTGTAGTACAAAACCATCCCTCAATTCAAAACATAAAAGTAAACTACAAAATCCGAACAACTAATAAGTTTACCCTAACAAAGAGGCTTATATAAGATGCTAAAGCTCCCCCTTGATATATACTCCCCCTCGTTTAGGGCACCAAAGGATCGAGCTATAGTAATTTACTACAAAAACGAGTTAGAAAGACGAGTGCAATTTATATATGTCTATCTTATAGCAATAACACGACAAATATATACATAAGTATGGCCAAAAGTAATAAAAATAGCCAACATAAATAAGCACTCAAATCACCCATCATAGAAAAATAAACTAGAATAAAGCCATTTATTCATACCAAGAAAATTCATACTTGAAAGCATGAATGTTACAAGATGAAAATTAAAAAGACATAACGACATTAATATTCTACAAATCACATAAGGCCTAGATGATGCTTGATTCCAAGAGGATGGCTTAAACAAAAGGTGGGGTGAAGATTTATTTAAAAAAACATTAAAGATGTTTAATGGTGAGGTGGAGAGGGTGAGGTGATAGCGGAATAAGAAGATATTCAATGTGAGAAAACATGAAATGCATTTCATCCCTAAGAGAAAGGATAAGATTACGGTTGTGGAAGAAACATAGAAAATGTGCTCCATGATAGTCAAGAACATTGAAGTATATGGGATAGCCTATGAGAGGTGGTTGAGGTGGTGATGGTGGTGATTGAGTTTCAAACAAGTTATCAAGAGGAGTAATAGGTGAAAGAGAAAGAGTAATATCCAGAGAAGGATGGCTTTGAAGTGGAAGAGGATTTGAAGGTCTTAGAGGAGCATTTATTGGATCATCAAGAAAAGGATTAGTGGGTTGAGGAGAAGGTGTGTTTCTTGAAGAAAAAGGTGAAGAACATGGTTTTGATTCAAACGAGGATGAGGTGGTTCCAAAAGTAGAAGATGTGTCTTTGGTTGATGGAGTTTTTGACGGTGCATTAGACGGAGATAGAGATGAAGATTTTACAATAGGAGAAGGGGTATGAGTTTCATTATCTTCTTGGGTTAAATCCACAAGCGTTTTCTTGGTGGAATAAGAGTAATTTTGATTTTTTTAGGCGGATTGGATGATGAAGCTTGAGTGGAAGCCATAGAGGAAGAAGAAGAAGAGAAATATGATGAAGATGATGAAGAGAATGAGGATGGTGATCATTATTTAATCAAGGAGTGTTGGATTGTTTTGGAAAAGCATTGTTATAGAAAATAATGATTCCAAAGTATGTTTAGAAAAATGCAGAAAGATAGTTGGGTCTAAGAGACGGTTGTTCAACTATACAGAAAATAAAGAGAAAATAATAAAATTCTCTTGACTTCTGTTGGTGGTCCCGTAAATAGGGGCGGTCTCATTGATGTGTCGTTGTGAGTAGCTATTTTATGTATCAAGTTTTACTATTTATTTTATGCCGACTATACCTAAAAACAACACTTTAACAGGCAGTGTACCCGGTCAAGATGTAGCTTTGTTAGTAAGTAGGGTGTCGATCACTAAGAGCGAGAGCATTAATATCTAATCTATCAGTATTTTAGTTATCTAAGTTAAACCTAAAACTAATGCAAAAAGGGGGGTTTTCAACTTGAGACTCTAGCACAGTTTTGGGTATCTAACCTAAGGTTTTGGTGACAATTAGCACACACAAGGCGATAGACAGAAGATAAAGATGCGTTGAAGCCTAATGTAAGGGAAACGTATTAACCATATTTATTCCAACTAAAATGCAGGTTTGTTTATTAGTGCAATGATTACTTATATCGAGGTGGCATATCATTCTTAAGACATATGCGTTACTTCTTCCTAAGACCTAGATACGAAGAATCATGTTACAATTAAACGTATCCGCATAAAGCATCCTTTTTTATTGATTATAATCTATCTTAGGGATTAAAGCAATTGTAATCTTGTTAAACCCTGGCTCATAGAGACTTTACTAACTTACTAGTTATGGTATTTTATATAAGTGGTAGATCATAATCGATACTAAGCCAAGGGAATCAGAACGCTATTTTTATGATTCTTTCTACGTCACCTGCAAGTCTAACTTTTTAACCAAACCAAAGGCACTATCTGATATCTAGTTAAGCTACATGTGATATCCTTAGACACGGATTTAGAAAGACTTTATTTGTGATCTTATTAATTCCACCTATATAAATTACTATATGAGAACTATCTGATATCTAGTTAAGATACAGGCGATATGCTTAGATATAGATCGAACGCATATTAAAGCACATAAACGAGTATTATATGATAAACATAATCAATAACCGACTATAAATTAAGCAATCGGGATAAACAAACCAAACATTGAAATCTTCATAAATATGGCTAATACATAAAAGTATTAGCCAATAACCATTGTGATGAATACAAACATAATAATCGAATCAAACAAGGTAAACTAACCGAGTTAAGCGAATGATACCAAAGATTGAACAATTATCAAGAGTATATGAATTACAAGGGTTTCCCTATGGATTGAAGCACGTTGATGCACCCTCTTGGCTTCTTTTGTCTTCTAAAATTCAACCTTGGTGGTTAAAAGCACACCTCCATATCTAAAATTGAGTTTAGGGTCGTCTATTTATAGTGTCTGGAAACTAGTCGATACGTCGATCAGGCGATGTGGGATACGGCGTATTGGGGATTTCTTAAAGTAAGGACCATGTTTGATATCTTCCAGAATATTCACCTTTTATATCTTGAATACGGCGTATTGAATTCTCTGGATACGGCGTATTGGATCTTGTTCCTTCGTGGTCTTCAGCGAAGTATAGGCACATATACGCCGTATCTTCCTTGATGGATATGACGTATAGGATGTCAGAAACAGTTTTGTTCATATTTCTTCATTTAAGCTCTAGAATGCGTGCCTTTTAGGTAACTTTTACCAAGTACTCTATAATTACTGCAATTCTAAAATATAAACGATTAAGTAACAATTCTTTGCAATAATCATACAAAATGGGTTAATTACATAGGAAAAATAATGCTATAAAAGCGATGTTATTTGATGTCATCAAATATCCCCCTACTTGAATCGTACTTGTCCTCAAGTAGCCTTTAGAAGTTTATAAAAATGTATCCCTAAGGATTTTTCCGTTTAAGCATTTATTTGATCTATTACAAGTACACAACCAAACACCTCACGAACTATGAAGATGAAAACACTCAAATCACTCAACTAATCTATGTGGTAACATGTAACTAATTTGCTCAATTACTAGGTCGTGACAAGTATTCTATCATAGGCTTGGTAAGGATAAACATCTCCACTACTAAAGCTAAGGAGTAACAAGTTTATAAAGGTAAATTGGGTTTTTATGATTATAAGGCTTATGGTTGATCATTCTACAACCTTTCACTAAAAGTACCACACCAACAAGGCAGTTGAAGCACGCATACATGGCCGTAATGACTGAATAGACATGTGTGTTTGATCACATTCTCATTCGTGTTTAACCAAGGGTTAGGATGAAGAATGATATATGGTAGGGATCTTCTAACTTTCACTAATAGTAATAAACCAACAAGGCAGCTGAGACATGCATACATGGCCGTAACGACCAAATAGACATGCATGCTCGTACACATCCTCATTCGCGTAAAACACATGGTTAATGATTAAGAAAGGGAATTAAATTGTTGTTTATGAAAAAATAGACTAGGTCCAAGATATAAGTTGCTAGACACTTTTTCCCGACCGTTACCATGATTAAGACACAACTATATACAAACGTCTTGATCATTGATCAAAAACAACAACCTAAGTTGGCATTCCCGTAACGATTAACTTCCCAATCATCTCATACTTTACATACTCTACAAGGCAAGTAGCGATATCTATCACTTTATACAATACTCTACATCGTTGACTTATAAGACGTATCAACGAATAATTGATCCTTCGTATAATTCCTTCAGTCTAAGCTTTTGCAAAACGATTATCTTCAAACTTTCCTTCTCTTTTTTGTTGCAATTTTTCTAATTTTTTTTTATTTTTTTGAATTTTTTTCACCACACTATACTACGAAACTCGGTGTAGTTTCACCATCTTCACGATCATAATAACTCCGAATAATTCCTCCGATAATTCTTCATTCGTCGGACGTATTAATAATTGCGTTGGTTGCAAAAATACTTGAGTTTTGACTACTTTCGACATTCTCATTTGTAATGTGCAAATTTCTTCCAACCATACCAAAGATAGAAAATTGACACAAGACTCGGGAAATACATACTTTACACTTTAAGAAACTAGCAATTGATAAATGGACATAATCTAACATGGTAGGCTAAGGTGTAAAGGTGTAACGAAACAGATAGTTGGTGTAATTCCTAAAAGATTGGCTCTACGGGTTGTTCTAGGGGTACCTTACTCTTAAGATGAGAGTAACAAAGGGGTTATATGGGGATTAAATAACCAGTGTAGTTAGTTAATAAAACAACATGTATAGGCTTTTTGGGTGTAATCCTAAAAATTTACCAATTTAAACAAGTTACTCCATCTAAATCCATAGTACTCATTATTGTGGTCTCGAATAGATATACCAAGTCAAGTTCTAAAGTCTACAACATCACCGACACACTCATATTTTTTTGGAATTTAGGTAAACATTTGGAAACGGATAAGGTTAAATCCTCACAATATCTAACAAGGTTTATTGTGTGTATGTTATGTATCAAGTAATTTCACAAAAGTATGCTTGAATTTTTTTTAATTTGAGCACAATTTAATCATTTTAGTGTGAAAAATAGGACAAGTATCATTCTAATTCCCATCCCCCCACTTGAATTATACAACGTCCTCGTTGTATTGATAAAACATTAAAAACGGGAATTTAAAAGAATTAGAATGAGAAACTCCCTGGATATTTTGGTCGGTAGATTCTCTGTTGAAACCTAATTATAGGCTTCATAGATCGTTTTGCCCATCTAGGATATAATAACATTGAATGATATAAAGCACCGCGGAATAACAAATAAGAACATCAATGTTATCACAAGGTTTTCTTCATTCATACTAATAAACTATAAACTATTCGACTTTAATCAGTCGACTATGCTATCTAGATAACTAACTATTACATAATGATGGATAATAAAACTATTCTCCCTAATACCCTTTATATAGAGGGATATTAAGGCTTACAAAGGAAGCTAATTAATTATATTAGGAAGCTAATTAAAATTAATTAAAACCTTCCTTAATTCATGAGTGGTGACATGTACAAGAAGATGATGTCCTGAGAAGAGCATACTTCGATAAAATAAATAACATCCGGGTTGTCTCATCGGAAGCACTTTTCTTTAAACTAGATTCCCTTTAAGTAGGACTTTTGCTCTAGCATCTTTCACGTTGTCCCCTCATGCACGCTTTATGTGCCTGCGTGTGAGCCATTCTTCTAGTCTTCGCAGCTCAGACAACTCCGGGGTGTCCTAAGCTTCAAGGCCAATCCTTGTAGAAATTCTGAGCTTTTGTACAGTGCGAGATCCTATTCATCTTATCTTTCTCACTTACCTTATTAATGGCGGGATCATGTTACAATTGTTCATTAGGTGGTGTTAAAACCTGGTATGTGACCGCACCATTTGGTAAGTAACCTCTTCATTACCATTTTAAATGCTAATCATTCCTTCAAATCGTCTTGCATTAATCCCAACTTCTCTTAAAAATGGTTCGCCAAAAATAACATCGCCCATTCCTTTAGCACGATAAGCATCATATCATGCAAAACTGCATAAATATGTTATGAACAGAAAAAGTTCCAACAAAGATAGGCATGTTCATTAAGGCTTCAACAACATTATTTCCCTTGTATTCCAATTTATCCTTCATTATAGAATTATAAAACTTTTTGACATCAATATTACGATAAAAGATAGGGAAAAAATTTTAGCGTGTTAAAAAAATCAAAACCTGTCATGCAAGAAAACTTTAAGTTGTAGGCACAATCAATACGGATCTTCTTATCGTGGTCGCAATCACTATGGTATCCAAAAAATTTTCTAACCATTCTAGTATCATTCTTAGCTCTAAATTCCTCAACTACCTCACCTTCCTCAATGATGGGCATTAAATTATCAACTTGATCTCTCCTAAGCTAATGGTACATTAAGATCATTTAGTTCTATGTAATCTCCAAAGAAAGGGTCTAATGATCTATTTAACACCAAAATCTATCCTATTAGCCTAGCTTCTAAATCAAGTTTCATTCTTTCTCTTAAGCTTAACATGTAGACCTTCTTAATTAAACTACTAGCGGGTTTAACACTTTTAAAAATTATTTTCTCTTCCCTAACCCTTAAAGTAATTTTCCTTTTGAAAACATAAATCTTAGCATGGGCGGTAGACAAAAATGTCCTTCCAAGGATCAAGCACTTGAAATCCTCATGCATATCAGAGAATAAATAAAATTCTACCGGTGAAACAATATTACTAAACAAACTAGTACATTTTCAACAATTCCTTTTGGATATTTCATTGCCCTATCTGCTAATTTAACTGTCAACTTAGTGTGAGTTAATTCGCCTAAACCTAAGTTAAGGTAGGCCAAGAGAGGCATGACACTTACGCTAGCTCCTAAGTCAGCAAGGGCATTATCAAAGCAAACATTATTAATATAGCAAGGTAAAGTGAAACTCCCTATGTCTTTTTCTCTTTTGGGGTATAGATTTATTGGTATGTAAGCTCCATACGAGTAAGCTTCAGAAAAATTATGGTCCATATAATCTGTTCCTATCTTCACAGTACAATTGTTTCAAACGATTTGGAAACAGGATTGTCGTTTGTCTTGTCTCGTACTATCATGATGTACTTCTATCTAGTAAATACGGGTATTGTGGTGATTTAATACGTGCAAATCACAGCTTGCATCACTTCAACAATAACGTGAGATTCGACTTGTCATGGTCGCTCGGTGTTAGTTTCCTCTGGAGCTCGATAACTTCCAAATCCTCTTTTCTGAATACCCAATTGCACAAATTGCCCGATTTGGATCTCCAAAGTTTTAATTAATGCTCATTGGTACCTTATGGCAGCATCCATTAAAGCTCGGATCTCTTTGATCAAATTGGAGTTCTCCTCATGTCTTTTTGCTGATTCCCCCATAAATTTGCTTAGGGTTTCTTCCATAGATTGCCTTCGTTCTTGGTACGAAGGGTTTGCATTGTTCCTTTGGTAGAATCCCGAAGCAGTTGCTCTATATCCCCCTCCTTGAAACGTTGCACCAAATAGAGTATAGTAAGCTTCTTTAGTGTTTTTCCCTTCTTTCTTGAGTGAGGAAATCATTGTGTAGTTGGTACCTTTACATGTTCACCTCCCTACTTGAGCAGCATAAACTTTTTTATTCACTTTCTTGATTTCTCTTCCAAGATTGTTGAGTTGTGCTTATATGGCTGCTAATCCGTCAGAAGTTTTAGTACTTCTGGTCCTAGAATGTTCATTATGCCAAATTATTAAAGAGTATTCAGCCATTTATTGGATTGCTACTTTCGATCATCAACATTCTTTGCTTAGTGGGCACCTCTTAATCAAGAATTGTTGAGGTTGGAACTTCCAATCCATTATAGAACAAGACTACCTCATGCGTCTCTGTTAAATAGTGTTGAGGACTTCATCAAGAGTTCATTGAATCGCACCCAAGCTTGATAAAGGCTTTCTTCCGGTTCTTGCTGAAAGTAATTAGATGTTTCCCTCTATTGTCTTTCAGTACAAAGCATGTGGCAATACTTGCCTAGAAACCACTTGTCTTCAGATATTCCCAAGTTGTAATCGAACCAATGGTTTATTTTCTTAGCCCAACACATTACAGCTCCAATAAGGACATAGGGAAGGCTCTAAGCTCACTTGATCAATAATAATATTAAGATATTGGACATAAATCCACGATCTCAAGACTTTCTCAATGATGTTCATTAGCATACTTCATGATCTGAACAGCAGAAAAGTGTTGGTACAGTAGTTCCTTGAGAAATTGGCCTATAGTTTAAAATTATCCTTGTCTCGATCTGAGGCCATAGCAACTCCCGAATCCATAGTCAACTCGATTTTTTGCTCTGTATTGTTTCCATAGTTTCTTCATATTCAAAAGTCTGCCATTGTTTTCCGCCAACTTCTTCCTCTGAATATTCTTCTTAGACCAGAAAATAGATCAAAAATCAGGCAAATCATCGATTCGTCAAGAGACTTGGTTGTCTTAAAGTGCTTCCTAGATGTCAAAATACTCGTCCAGATCCTTAAAAAGTGTAAATAGTTCCTTAGTCCGAAACTTATTGTCCATGCACTACCCTAAAACAAGGGATAAACATCAGTAAGATAGGCCTTAGGAGAAAGAAAACACAGCTACATGGAAAAAGAATGCGAAAAATAACCTATCGGTTATTGTGTCAGATGGGTCAATACGTCGTATTTATTGGAACTGAATATGCCATATTAAGCATTTGAACGAATACGCTATATTGGAAAGAAAGTTGGATACGCCGTATCCAATGGAAGTGGATACGCCGTATCGGGTTATCGACCAGAATAGTGTATTTATAAAAACAATTAAATACGCAAACAATTAAACACAAAAATATACAAGCAAATATACAGAATATACACTAATCTAAATTACACTAATCCTAAGGGTTAGATCTAATCTAATGTTAAAAACTAAAATATCAAATAAAAAACAAGATTATTTTCACTCCCCGATAGCATCGCCAAAACTTGATGTGCTGTCCCGTGTAGGGTACTTTTATTAATTACCAAGTTTTAAATTTATATTTGCCGACTTTACCTAAAACAACACTTTCACGAGCAGTGTACCCGACTGATGGGAGTTTCGTGGTAAGTAAGGTGTCAATCACTAAGAGCGAGAAACACTTTCAATTTATTAATACTTTGGTTTTCTAATCTAAGTTAGTCTAAACCTATGCTAAACCTATGTTAATCTTAAATCTAATGGATAAGGGGGTGTTTCAGTCGAAGAGAACTGCACAGATTTGTGGTGACAAAACCATTTCAAACACTAAAACACACGCAATCAAATCAACAGAAGGTAAAAGAGCGTCTAGCCAGAATATAAGAAAACTGTTATTAGCCATGATAATCTAATCAGAACGTTGGTATGTTATTTAGTGCAATGTATTACTTATCCAGGAGTGCAATATCATTCTTAAGACTTAGGCGCTACTTCTTCCTAAGACCTAGACAACATATAATCATGCCCATTGGAGCATTAAACGCATTCTCCAAAAGCATCTTTAATGTGCTGAGATTAATAATCTAATCTTAAGGGATAAATCAATGGTGGATCTTGTTAACGCTTGGCTCATAAGACTTTACACCCTTAACTACTTATGGCAATTCATACACTAGTAGCCCACAAACCAAGTCTTTACTAATAAAATCAAGAACATACTCTTTTCCCGAGTCACCTGTTGGATCCAACTAAAGCTCACAATCCAAGGCAAAGATAGATTTATTATGTGATCCTATAGGTCTAGATGTACTAATCATCTAATATTGAGATAGCTATCTTGGCATCTATAGATTACTTGTCCCGAATCACTAATACAGTTGAATGAATATGTCGCATACAAATGCATCGTAAACAAAGCATAATATGAAAACTAAACAAGTAATGCAACGATACATTTAAAGAAATCATAATAAACAAACCAAACATTAAGAATCTTTATAAAAATGGCTTAATACCAAGAGGGTATTAGCTTCAAACTCATAATGAATATAAAAGAAATAATTTAGCCAAGTAAACTAAACCGTAGTTAATAAATGGATACCAAAAACTAAACGATTACAAGAGTACAAAAAATTACACGTTGTCTCCTATGGAATTAATTGCGTTGCTCGACCTCATCTGTAGTTTTTCTCCTTTGAAAATTGACTTTTATGGTTTAGATATCGAGAATATGATTTAGCACACTTAAAACTCATTTTTAACTTTTTTATTTATAAGGTCTGGAAAAAGGTCGATACGGCGTATCAAAGGTCTTCGATACGGCATATTGGGGATTTCTTGGAGTAGGGACCACGTTTGATATCTTCTAGAATCTTCACATTTTATATCTTGAATACGGCGTATTGCTTCTTTTGGATACGCCGTATTGGTCTTGTTTCCTTCGTGGTCTTTGGTGAAGTGCAGGCACAGATACGCCGTATCTTCCTTGATGGATAAGGCGTATTGGTTGTCAGAACACTAATCTTCAAATGTCTTCATTTAAGCTCCAGAATGCACGCCTTTTAGTCAAATTCACAGGCAACAGATACCCGTATCTTCCCTTAATGATAAGGCGTAATGTTTTGTCAGAACAGTAATCTTCAAATGTCATTTTCTTTCGTTTAAGCTCCAGAATACGTTGCCTTTTAGTCAACATTCACCAAGTTACTCTTAAATCACTAGCAATTCTCAAATACAAATGATTAAGTACCAATTCTTGCAATAATTATATAAAATGGGTTATTTACATGAGATAAATGATGCTATAAAAGTGACGTCATTGAAAAAGTCATCAAATACACTGTTATCGATCACAGGTGATGTGGGATACAGCGTATTGGGGATTTTTTGGAGTAAGTACCACGTTTGATATCTTCTAGAGTCTTCGTAGATAACAAACCTTGGATACGGCGTATAGTAGATTCTGGATACGGCGTATTGGTCTTGAATCCTTCGTGGTATCTGGTGAAGTACAAGCAACAGACAGGATACATCGTATCGTCTTGAAGTAATACGGCGTATTGGACGTTAAGAATCAGTTTCTTCATATTTCTAATCGTTTAAGCTCCAGAAGGCTGCATTTAAGTTAAATCTGTTACCATACTTTCTCCATAATTACATAATTCCTCAAATACAAAGCGATTAAGAAACCATCTTTGCATAATTTATACAAAAAGGGTATTACTTACATGGGATAAAATAATGATTTATCAAAGTGACATTATTGATGTCATATCAAATAACCCCCCAACCCACCCACTTGAAATCCTCTTGTCCTCAAGTAGCCCTTTAAAAAGTTTTATGAAAAATGTAACCCGTACGTGATGTTTTCCTGATAAGCAAATAATTAGAACTATAACAAGTACACAAAAGAAACCAAGACACGCTCAAGCAATAGGAAGATGAAAACACTCAAATATAAATCCCTCAAACTAATCTAGTGGTAACATGTAGCTGATAATGCTAATTCTTCGGGCGATCGTAGACGATTATTCTATCATAAGCTTGCAAGGATAAACATCTCCCACCACTAAAGCTAAGTAGTAACAAGTTTATAAAGTAAAAAGGGTTTTTTTTATTATAAGGCTAGGGTTGATTCATTCTACAATCTCTCACCAAAAGTACCCAACAACCAACAAGGCGGGCTGAAGCAACACATACTGGCCGTAACGACAGAATAACATGTGTGTGTTTCGATCACATCCTCATTCGAGTTTAAAACCAGGGGTTACGTGATGAAGAATGATATAGGGTACGGAACATTCTAACTCTATGTTATAAACCCAATAGGCTATGAAACCATAAGGGCAGCTTAAGACATGCATACATGGGCCTGAAACGACGAATAGACATTGCATCTCGATCACATTCCCTCCATTCGTAGTAAAACCCATGGTATTGATTAGGAAAGGGAAATAAATTGGTTTTAAATAAAAATACGAAACAATTAGACTAAGCTAAGAACAAGTTGCTAGAAATCCTTACTTTTTCATGAACCGTTACCATGGTAAAAAGACACAACTATTTACAAACGTCTGATTAATAGATCAATAACAACAACCAAGAGTTGTCGTTCCCGGTAACGTTCAACTGCCAATCAACCATACTTTACATACTACAAGACAAAGTGGGCAATCTACCACTTTATACAAAACTTTACATCATTGACTTATACGACGTATCAACGAATAATCGATCCTTCATATAATTCCTTCGGTCTAGCTTTTTTGCGAACGATTATCCCAAAGCGACTCCTTCTCTTTTTTGTTGCGATTTTCTAATTTTTTTCATTTTTTTATATGCAAACTACGAAACTCGGTGTAATTTCACCATCTTCATGATCATAATAACTTCGGATAATTCCTTCGATAATTCTCCATTCTTAGGACGTACCAATAATTATGTTGGTGGTAAAAATACATGAGTTTTGACTACTTTAAACATTCCCCTTTGCATGTGCAAATTTTCTCTTCCAACCGTACCAAAGATAGAAAATTGACACAAGACTCGGGAAATACATACTTTACACTTTAAGCAACTAGCAACTGTAAATAAACTTAATCTAACAGGGTAGGCTAAGGTGTAAAGGTGTAACGAAACAAATACTTGGTATATCTATTCGAGACCGCAATAATGAGTACTATGGATTTAGATTGAGTAACTTGTTTAAATTAGTAAATTTCAAGATTCTACCCAAGAACGCTGTAGAGATCTTTATGACCCCTTAGATCGTTATTAAGACTCATCTAGGATATAGTAACAATGATTAATAAACTTGCACAGCAGAATAATAAAACAGAAATCAGAGTTACTTCAAGGTTTCCTTTATTCATTATATCCCCAAGATCAAATGATCTTTGAGGCTAAACTAATTAATACATAGATGTTTATAACACATCTACTAACTATCTAACTATGCTAACTAACTAAACATGTGTACACACACGTTTTGTTTTAGTCGACTCTCATTGAGAACACACACTTTTCTAGATACTAAAACAATATGCCTAGACCTCCTTTTATAGCATAAGGAGTCAAGGCTTTACATGGAAACTATTTAAAAGATATTAATGAGTTTGACCAAATCTTTATCTCTTCATCTTTATCTCTTTTTGACCAAATCTTTATTTTCTTCTACATCTTATAGAATCCCACAATGACGACTTTGGTCCTTTTGTTTCCATCTTGTTTCATTCGTGTTTTATCTTATCAACTCAAATATAATTCCCAACATTCTCCAAGTTGAGTTTATGAGCAAGGATGTGTTGAACAACCGTCTTGAAGTTTCAAGACTCCAACACTTCAAAATTTCCAGATCGTAGATTCTCCACCAACATTGTCGATTTCTTTTCTTGCAGCGAGGTCCTGTGTAAATTATAGGAAAAATGATGCATTCCTATCTTGGTACCTATGGTTAATTTAATCTAAACTAAATACTAAATACGGGTTAGTCTGTCAAATACGCCGTATCATGTGCATGAATGCATCGTATTTCCAAAACTAACAATAATGTTTAAAGTGCATAAAAATAAAGGACTGATAACGTCCAGACAATCAATACGCCATATGGTTTGGAGCGGATACGCCGTATTAATGTCTGGAAAGAAAAACTCGATAAAATTAAATAACAATCTGGGTTGTCTCCTGAGAAGAACTTTTCTTTTAGCAAGTCTTTAAGTTAGAATTATTCCTTCCATCTTTCTTTATACCATCTCATGCACACTTATGTGCCCGCTAGTCAGCCATTCTTCCATCTTCGCATCTCGGACATATTCAGGTCCTAAGTTCAAGACTCCTTTGTAGAACCCTTTTTGCTTTTGGTACGGATGCGAGATTTCATTCATCTTATCTTTTTCGCTTACCTTTAGTAGTGGTGGGATCTTGTTGCATTGTACATTGGTGTGGTGTTTAAACCTCAGATGTGATCGCACTATTTGGTAAGTTACTTCATCATTACCATTGTAAATGGTAATCATTCTATCAAATCATTTTGCTTTAATCCAAATCTCTTTTAAAAATGGCTCGCTAACATCACCCATTCATTCATCACGATAAGTATCTATATCTTCTATCACTGCAAAATCTACCATAACAGAGAAAATTCCAACAACGATAGGTGCATTCATAAAGGCTCCAACTACACTTTTCCCTTTAAATTCCAACTTGTCTTTCATTATAGAATTATAAAACCTTTTAAACACCATATTAATAGACAAGAAAGGGAAGAAATTAGCATCTACATGTTCATAACCTATCATGCAAAAGAACCTCAAATTGTAAGCATCATTGACATGAATCTTCCTATTAGGGTCGCTAAAACTAGGATAATTCTCAATTCTGTTGGTGATCTTATCATTATCATGCCTAGTTTGGACCATTTTCTTGATGG
Source organism: Tanacetum coccineum (assembly GCA_026074375.1). Classification (NCBI taxonomy): domain Eukaryota; kingdom Viridiplantae; phylum Streptophyta; class Magnoliopsida; order Asterales; family Asteraceae; genus Tanacetum; species Tanacetum coccineum. Next base: position 36,316 of record BQNB010045520.1, read on the forward strand.
GTGTATCAATTACCTTACCTTCCTTAATGGTGGGTCCTAATTCAACTACCTGATCATGCCTAAGTTCTAATGGTTCGTTTAGATCACTTAATTCAATGTAATCCTCAAATTTAGGGTCATGTGATCTATTCTTCCTCAATGTGTCGCCCATTAGCCTAGCTTCTAAATCAAGTTTCGTACTCTTAATCAAACTTAATGCATATACCCTCTTAATTATTTTACTAGTAGGTTTATTACTTTTAAAGAAAAATTTATCATTCCTAACGCTTAAAGTTATCTTTGCTTTGAATACATTTATAACAGCATGAGCAGTAGACAAGAAAGGTCTTCCTAGGATCAAGGGGGTCTTGAAATCCTTGGGGATATCTAAAATAATGAAGTCTATTGGGAAAGTAAATTTATCAATACCTACTAGCACATTCTCAACAATTCCTTTGGGTCGTTTCACTGTCCTATCAGCCAATTCGACAATTAATTTAGTAGGAATCAAGTCTCCTAATCCTAGGGTAGTATAGGTCGATAAGGCATAACACTTACTGATGACATCAAATAACGTCACATTTATACCATCATTTATCCCGAATAAGTTACCCACTTTTATATAATTATTGTAAGAATCTGTACTTAATTACTTAAAAGTGTTATTTGCAGTAATTGAGGAGTGATTTGTGAAGACATGCTAAAAGGTGCATAATTTGGAGCTAAAACGAAGACATTTAAAGATTACTAAATTCTGACCAATATGCCGTATCCAGGAAAAGAGATGCGGCGTATCAGCGTCAGCTCTTCACAAAAAAACGCGTTCAACCAATTCCCAATACGGCGTACATCAAGATAACTATTCAGAGATACGAAGATATTTATATTATGGGAATATATGCCCAATACGGCGTATCGAGACTTTTTCAAGGCTATAAATAGAAGACTCAAAACAAGTTTTTAGTGTGTAAAATCATATTCTTCATACCATACACATAAAAGACAATTTTTTGAAGAAAAGAAGAGCAACCAAAGGTCAAGCATCGATCACAATTCCATTGAAGACACCATGTAGTTCCTATACTCTTGTAATCATTTAATTTTTGGTATCGTTCGGTAAAACGTCTAGTTTACCTTGGTTATTTGATCACGCTTGTATAATTACAATGGTTATGGGCTAATACCCTTGGGTATTAGCCATCTTAATGAATATTTAATGTTTGGTTTGTTTAAAAATTGATTTTCTTAATTTATCGTTGTAAGTTTAATTATGTTTATCACATGATACTTGTCTACATGTTTGAATATGCGACCTATCATTCAATTGGGTCTAGTTACGCCTAACAAACGAGCTAGACCGACAAGTGACACGTAATGTTTCAACAAGTATATTCTTGATTAATTGATAAAGATTTGAATAGTGGACTACCAGTATATAAAATACCATCAAACAGTAGGTGGGTAAAGTCCCGATAGGCTAGGGTTTGACAAGATCAACATTGCTTTAATTCCTAGATAGATTATAATTAAACTAAAAGGATGCTTTATGCGGATACGTTAATTGTGATAGGATTCAACGTGTCTAGGTCTTAGGATGATGTCCCGCCTAAGTCATAAGAATTATATGCCACTTTGAGATAAGAAATCATTGCACTAAATAAACAAACTAGCATTTAATCGAATTTAATATGGCTAATACAGTTTTCTATTATTTGGCTTGTACCGCTCTTTAATCTTTTTATTGTTTTCTTGCATGTTTATTGTGTTTAGAATTGATTATTGTCACCATAAAACCTGTGCCAGTCTCTCAGCCTGAAAACCCTCCATCTATCGTTAGAAGCGTATATAGCATAGGTTTAACAAGTAACTAGAATTAACTTAACTAAAGTAATTAAAATACTAATAGATTATAAGGTTAACGACCTCGCTCTTAGTGTTTGACACCCTACTTACCACGAAACTCCACCTGATCGGGTACACTGCCTATTAAAGTGTTGTTTTAGGATAAGTATGCTAAATATAAATTTAAAACTTGGTAATCAATAAATTGACCCTACACGACAGCACATCACTTATGCTTGCTCCTAAATCAGCTAAGTGTACGCGATATAAAACACCTTTTTGGGAGGTCTTGGTTGATCAAAATAAACTAGATGGATCATTGTGTAGTTTTAGTGAGAGAAAGTAGAGAGAGGAGATGAACAATAAAAGATGAAAGATTAGATTAAAAGGAAAAATGGGAAAAATGAACATCCACCCCCTCATGGAGAGCCATGAGGGGTATTTATACACGAAACAAAAAGCTAACTATTCCTAGTTAACATAAATGACCCCTGCGTGGTACGCAGTGTCCAAAACTAGTCCAATTAACGTGTAAGACGCCAACTTTACTAAAAGTGAGGCTAACAATCTCCCTCCAAGATGGCATCACACATGAATTGGTTACAATGTTCCTTACAAGCAAAAATAAAGAAAAATGATAAGAATGAAGTCCAGTATTCCTTGAGAATATTTTTGACGATCTACTTGAATACTCTAGCTTTATTTCTTCAGCTTGTAGACGAACGAAATGCTGAGGATGACATAGAAGTTTTTTTCTATCGAACCCGGTTTTGATTGTATTTTTGCACATAACTTCCTGACATGACTTCAAAGACTTTCTTCATACACTTCTGGTCATCACGAAGTTTCTGAATTAGCTGCATGTCTTGAGGACGCTTCATATTCTTGCACTTCTGGTCATGTCAAAGTTTATCTGAATCTGCATCTCATTTGTCATCCTTGAAGTTCTCTTATCCGAATACTTCGGCTTTGATATGAATTATGCTCCGAACTTCTTCAGCTCCCTCCCAAACAGACACCCCTTAGACTGATAAAAATTAATACACCAATCTTAAGGGAGGGATGATATCATCAACATCGTCTCACTTAGAAAGCGTTCCATATTTTTTTGAATTCAGCTCAATACCCGAAGTACACACTTTAATCCTTTTAACGAAGTCGAAATCGTAGCACCAAACTCAATTAAGACCCGGAAATGCACTTTTCTCCCTCCAGGAAAGTGCAGATATGAATTGCTACACCAAAGTCAATTAAGTCCCGAGTGTACGCAATTTTCCCCTCTATGTAGTCGAGACGGTAACATCAAAACGGTAACATAAAAAATCAACTAAGTACCGGATGTACACATTTCTCCCTCCAGGATGATGACTAACTGAGGAATCATCCTACACATGTGTACATCTTATGCCAACTGGAACTGCTTACTTAGCTTCATAGCCCGTGATTGCATAAGCAATGCTTTGTGAGAAGATGTCGGTACTCTCTTTACAATTCTCTCTTGATCAACCCAAACTAAATCCCCTTATCTATTCTATAGGCTAATATTGATGACCACTGATGGAGACAACCCGATGAAACAAACCCGAGAATGAAGCAAAATCCCCGACTTGTGACTTAATCTTGTACTATCCGTGTGATGAAGAACGGTGCAGAGGCAAATCTCTAAGTACCATATACTCACCCAAAAGTATATAAAAAATACAACACCTCTTGAACAACTCCTTAACTACGTGAGACACTGAGTACTACAATGTAATTCCTTAAAGTGATAGCTATAACCCATGAGTACTACAATGTAACTCCTTACATCGAGTATAACTAGATACATCAAGTCTTCATCACAAACCGTATATGCCCGAACAAGTCTTCTTCGTTGTGGAGAAAGATAAGTAATCAAAGACGAAATAAGTACACTCCCCGAGAAATTCTACTACAATCCTAAATAAGTAACATCGGACAAAATCTCCGTAGTCATTAAAATTCAATAATAGCCGTTATGAATGAAGGTAAATTTTGATAAGGATCGTTTTAGTGTAATGTATTATGTTTGTTATGTTGTTGTTCATGATTTTTGTTGATTATGATCGTTAACGGATATCGGCTCAAAAAATATACCATAAACACGGTCGTCCAAGTAATAAAACCCGGTCTTTTATACTTTTCCTGACATGATAGTGTTTTAAAACTCGGCTCAATCCATTAACTAGACAGCCCAATTAATACAACTCAGCCTATCACCAAATAATATAACTGGCCTAATCAGTTTGAACCAAGCTCAATATTTAACAAATTTTAGTGCTTGGCCCACTTTTGTTACTTGTATCCGGTCCACCACAAAAAAAATTAATAGTTGGTCCATTCCAAAATAATGACCCGACACATTCACACAGTTATATTCATCCTACACTCCTTTTATTTTGGGTAAAACACAACCCTAATCACATTTTCAATTGCCTCCCTTTTCTTTTTCTCACAACCTATACGCAGGCACCATGATCTAAAAACATATGAACTCAACTACCTTGTTAGTTATTACCCGAAACATACACCAAGAAAAACTTATCGTTATTTTTTCAACCAAATACCAAACACGAAGAAACCAAACTTTGTCACAGCTCTTCTTCAAGATATCTATGGAGGTCTCGGGTAGGTTTAATTTGCATTTCTTGTTTTGTGTATCAATCGAAATAAAGAAATGATTGTAACATAATTTGTTATAAATCATATTTTAATTTCGTAAATTGAAAAGGTTGAATAACCTACAAAGATCGATGATGATTATGTGTTTAGTCAAAAAGAGTTGGTGACAAATAAACACAAAATCAGAGATCAATTGTTTCATTGTATGTTTCTGTTTCGAGTCTTGATGGAGAAGTGACGATGGGTTTATATAGGTGATGGTTTGAATTAATATTGATTATATGTTTGTGATTAGGGATATACTTAAAAATGTTGTATTTGGATTTATTGAAAATTGTTTGAGGTTATTGATTTGATTGATTGATCGAGTCTGTGCTTCTATTCTTTTTCATCTTCATTTGACTGTTTATCTACATGACTCGGTATATGACATGGTCAACAACTCAGATAGAGTTGACACCAGTCAAAACGTGAGAATTACCGCGTGTTTACTCGGTGTTTGAGTTTATTTCAAATCTTGATCGTTTTGATAAATTCATATCACTCGTTCGGTCTTTTATAAATAATATCACTAAGAAATTTAAGACTCCGTTCTGATTGATGAAGATCAACTAGTTCGAGTGTTTGACAACATCACTCGTTCGGAAATTTGAAGAATAAATTCACCGTTCACTCCTTAGAACATAAACATATCCCATTCGGTTCAAACTAGAATGCCACTGGTTCGGCTGTTGTTGAAATGAGCTAGTTCGGTCCTCAAGTGTGTGGCTCGTTCGGTCTTTAAAGAAACAACTAGATCGGTGGACTTAAATATCAACTGGTTCGGTTGCCTTGATTTTTGAGACTCATTCGGTCCAACTCAAGATACTCGTTCGGTCCTCACGGGTAAACACTCGTTCGGTTCCACTTGGTTTAGACTGGTTTGGTTATGTACCATCGTCCTTGCCTCGAAGCAGAAACCTTCTTTCTTGTCTTCAACAGTGAACAAAAAATTCAAGAGACCCATATATAACCAAAACAGGACCAAACCAACCTCATAAAAAGTATATAAAAATAAAGGAAAAGAAAACTGTTATAAAACAATTTTAATAATAAAACTGTTATACAGTACAAAACTGTTACACAAAAAAAAACTATTCGAGCCTTTACTGTTTCAAAAAAAGAAAAAAATATTCTTATGACAAAGCATAAATCACCACGAACATAACACACAATATAAAACACCCCCGGTTAGCTCTTGATACCAATTGTACGCGATATAAAACACCTTTTTGGGAGGTCTTGGTTGATCAAAATAAACTAGATGGATCATTGTGTAGTTTTAGTGGGAGAAAGTAGAGAGAGGGGATGAACAATAAAAGATGAAAGATTAGATTGAAAGGAAAAATGGGAAAAATGAACATCCACCCCCTCATGGAGAGCCATGAGGGGTATTTATACAAGAAACAAAAAGCTAACTATTCCTAGTTAACATAAATGACCCCTGCGTGGTACGCAGTGTCCAAACCTAGTCCAATTAACGTGTAAGATGCCAGCTTCACTAAAAGTAAGGCTAACACTAAGGCTTTATAACACATATTTTTAATAAAACAAGGTAAAGTGAAACTCCTTAGGTCTTTCTCCTTTCAAGGCAAGGCTTTGCCAAGAGGCTTTGCATTAGTGTAATGAGATTCCAGATCTTTTCTCCATCAGTTTCCTTTAATTCGTCCCAGTAATCATCATTCAAGTGATTCAGAGAAGGTAAAGTCATTTTCTTTGACTCGGAAAATAAGTTTATGTGTTGTAGGTTCGATACGGCGTATTGGCTAGCATCAATACAGCGTATTTAAGGCTTGTCAGCTTTAACAGAAGTGGAAATCGTCTCATCATTAACTCTTGGCTTAATTTCAATCAAGCTTTGTAAATTTTCAGATAATCTTTCATGCAAAATAATGCTCATATGCCTGACTCGGATCTCCAAAGCTTTGATCGAGGTTTTTTGATTCCTTAATGTGAATTCCGTAGAGGCTCGTATTTCCTTGATCAAGTTGGTGTTTTCATCAAGCCTTTTTGCAATCTCGACCATGAACATGCTTAAAGACTCTTCCAAAGTAAGCTCCGTTATTGTTTCTTGTAATCTCTTCTTCCAAACTAGTTCTCGGGATCAGTAATAAGGTCGAGTCCCTAGAAAACTCGAATAATCAAGACCAGTTGTCTTGAGAAGCTTCCTATCCAATTATGATACTCGTTCTGGGTCTTTGAAAGGTTAAATGAGTTCTTCGAACTCCTTGTAACGCACTACCTGCAACAGAGGACAAACAATCAGTAGTATATGCTTCGGAAGAAGGTATATGATAAAGTACGGGTAAGTAATACGAAAATTAAGATTCTGTTAATGTATCAGATAGTCTATACACCGTATTCAATTATCCTGAATACACCATATGGACTTTATAAACAGAATACGCTGTATTGGTTATGAAAATTTATATGACATATCCAGAGGGATGGATAGGTCGTATTGGTTTGAATTTTTTTTATATCGGACTTTGAATAACGCAGAAAACACACAAACACATAATATGCAAAAATATACAATGCAAAAAATTAAACACACAGAACAAACATGCAAATATGCAAATTAATATAGAGTAAACTAAACTAAAACACTAATAAATAAGAATTAAACAACTTCACTCCTCAGCAGCGGCGCCAAAAACTTGATGTGTCGTTGTGAGTAGGTATTTTATGTATCAAGTTTTACTATTTATTTTATGCTGACTATACGTAAAAACAACACTGTTGGTCCTTGGTTTAGGATCTGACTAGCCTTTGTAAGACGATAGACAACTTGGATAAATCCAAATTAACTATATGAGAGACACTGACTATGAATTATCAAGTGTTAATGCGGAAACTTAACACAAGAGTAAAAAAGAAATGACAATACTATAATGCTATTAAGCTCTATGCTTCTATTAATATTTCTCAAAAGTACGTCCATAACATTGAGCCTTAGGGTTCCTCTTATACACAAAGGAAAAACCCTAATGGGCTTTACAAACGTCAAAGGATAATACATATCCTTTCCTAAGATATCTCCTAAGATATCTCTAAGATAACTATTACTATTCTGTTTCATAAACAGACTTAACTCTAACCAGTACTAACTATGACCAGTACTAACTCTACCCAATACTAACTATGACCAGTACTAACTCTACCAGTACTAACTTAGTACTGCCAGACTTAACTTAGTACTGCTAGTATAAACTTAATACTAACATAACTAACTATAACTACCAGACTTAACTGTTATACTACCAGTATTAAGTCTGTTACAATCTATTTTCCTAACAATCCTCCCCTAACTTGATCTTCACTTGTGAACTTCAAGTTCCTTCAAACATTCTTGATCTTTACTTTAAACATTTTAAGCTTCCTAAGGATGTTGTAAATAGAAGTCTTTAA
>BQNB010045521.1:0-44226 GCA_026074375.1 Tanacetum coccineum
CGGGATTCCTGCTCTCGTTTTTCAGCTTAATTTCATAATTTTTAGGGTTTTCTCAATCGTTTTTGTTTGTTATTGATTAATTTAGCTTTCTCCTCTCTCAAATCATTAATCCCATTCAAACTCCAATTTTCCGACTGTATCGATTCTCCAGCACAGCCTCGTTGGGGATAAACGACCCGGGAACATTCTATACTACTTCCCGGTTTTATTGATTATTGTCGTTTTTTTAGATTACATATATTTTGTTTTATTATATTATATATATAGTTTAAAAAGCTACTAATCATTATCTTACACCTACACTCCACAACCCTTTAAAGACCTCTTTGATAGAAATGACTTGTACTTATGCCTAGCGGTGGAGGTTTGATCCTTTACCAATCCTATGGTAATTTGTATGCTACGACAGGTAATGAGTGTTAATTTTCCGTTTCCTATACTGTTATAATTCATTATACACCTGAGTGAAAGAGATAATACAAACAGTTATGTGAGGTGCTAGTATATATTTTCCGTGCTTTTATGTATGATGTCTAGAAGGTTGTGTCGTAAACTGCTTTTAAAGAGTAGGTTAAATGCCCCCAATATTACTATTGTCTAGGTAGAAAAGCCCATTTGCTTGAGGACAAGCAAATCCCAAGTGTAGGGGTATTTGATGAGGTGTCATTTTATAGGCTTTTTCGAGGTCATTTAACCTCCTTAATCATGCAAATATGCCTAGATTGTGTGCTTAATAATTTGTTTTTGTGTTTTTAGCATTTGGATAGCTTTTGGAGGAAATACACGTGACTTGGGCTCAATTAGAGAACGGACGAGACTACGACTCTACACGAGGTCTCTTGAAGAATTCTGTACAGTGCTTGGAGACGGCGTAGTAATTCCTCGCGACGCCATCATATCTTACAAGCAATGGCGTCAGGACCTTCACGACGGCGTCAGAACGTAGCCGCCACAAAAGAAACCTTAGAAGATTTTGCAAAGTGACGGCGTCAAAAACCTTGCGACGCCGTCGTGACTTCTTTTTCTATATATACCCACAATTTTTTGGGTTTTTAAGTGTTTAACTTTTGGGATCTGAACCCTAGTTTTAGAAGACAAATTTGGCTGCTACTTAGGCCGTTTTAGGGTGTCAAAACCCTCTTGTATCTGCCATTAAGTCATGTTCTAATCAAGTGACATCCTTTATCTTATTTCATTCAATATGTCTATGTGTTGTTTGATTGATTTGTGTTCTTCACTTCCGTATAATATGTCTGGCTAGATCCATTAGTATTTACTTTTGATTGCATAAAACTTATTATGTATGAGGAAATTAGAAGGGGGTTGAATAGTTTTTACCATTTTAAAAATAAAACTTAGATTATCGTCTTATGTGAACTCAAGAGATATACACAAGTGTATATGATAGCGATGCAATAAGAAAATAAGTAATCGACATAATGATTTATAGTGGGTCGGCTACGAAGCTCCTCTTCGCCCTACTCCACTCCCCAAGTACCCAACTTGAGAGTTATCTTCACTATGTCAACAAGCTCCCTTTAGGCGGATGATGACATCAAATAACGTCTATTTTATAGCATCATTTACCCCATGTAATTAACCTATTTTGTATAATTATTGCAAGGAATTGTTACTTAATCGTTTATATTTGAGAATTGCAGTAATTATGGAGTAATTGGTAAAGATCAGCTAAAAGGCACGCATTCTGGAGCTTAAATGAAGATATTTGAAGATTACTGTTCTGACGACCAATACGCTGTATCCATCAAGGAAGATACGACGTATCTGTTCCTGCACTCACCAAAGACCATGAAGGAAACAAGATCCAATACGCCATATCCAAAAGAAGGCAATACGCCATATTCAAGCTTTATAGAAATAAAATATTATGAAAGATATCAAACGTGGTCCCTACTCCAAGAAACCCCTGATACGCCGTATCCAAGACTTTGGATACGCCGTATTGAACCGACTCCAGACCCAATAAATAGAAAACTCAAAAACGAGTTTTAATTGTGCTAAATCATATTCTCGATACCTAAACCATAAAAGTCGATTTTCAGAGTAGAAAAAGAGCAGAAGAGGTCGAGCAACGCGATTAATTCCATAGGAGACAACGTATAATTTCTTATACTCTTGTAATCGTTTAGCTTTTGGTATCATTCGTTAACTCAGTTAGTTTACCTTGGCTAAATCATTACTTTTGTATTAATTATGACGTTTGAAGGCTAATACCTTCGGGTATTAGCCATTGTTTTGAAGATCTTAATGTTTGGTTTGTTTATCTCGATTCTTTAATTTATCGTTGATTGCTTTTGTATGTTTATCAATTCATACTTGTTTACGTGCTTTTGTATGCGACCTATCATTCAACTAGATCTGGTGATACAGACCAAGTAATCTAGATGCCGGGATAGCTCTCCATATAGTGATTTTTACATCTAGACCAATAGGATCACAATTAACGATCTATCTTTACCTTTTGATTGTGAGCTTAGTTGGACCATAAGGTGACCTTGGTATCAACAAGTACATTCTCGATTAATTGGTAAAGACTTGGTTAGTAGACTACTAGTGTATGAATTGTCATTAAGCAGTAAGTGGGTAAAGTCTCCATGAGCTAGGGTTTAACAAGATCACCATTGCCTTAATCCCTAAGATATATTATAATCAGCAAATAAGGATGCTTTATGCGGATGCGTTTAATTGTGACAGAATTCTACGTGTCTAGGTCTTAGGAAGAAGTCCCGCCTAAGTCTTAAGAATGATATGCCGCTTCGAGATAAGTAATCATTGCACTAATAAACAAACCAACGTTCTGATTGGATTAATAATGGTTGATACATTTTTCTTATATTTGGCTAGACCGCTCTTTTATTCTTTGTTAATTTACTTGCGTGGGTTAAAGTGTCTTGAATTGATTTTAGTCACCACCAAACCTGAGCCAATCTCTCAGGCTGAAAACCCCCCTTTTCTATTAGATTTGGGATTAGCATAGGTTTGGCATAGATTAGATTAACTTAGATTAGAAAAACCAAAGTATTCATAAATTGAAAGATTTAACTTCGCTCTTAGTGTTCGACACTCTACTTACCACGAAACTCCCATCGATCGGGTACACTGCCCGTTAAAGTGTTGTTTTAGGATAAGTCGACTAAATATAAATTTAAAATTTGGTAATCAATAAATTGACCCTACACGACAGCACATCAGTTGGGAATGCTCGGTCAAGATCTAACAGAGGTCTACGGGGTTTAGAGAAGATTTTTTTTGTATTTTTATATTTTTATGAAAGCAAGTGAATATCATGGTTTTAGAGGTTGGTTTGTTTAACTAATTAAACTAAATATAATATAATCTACTGGTGATAACTTTATGATAAAAATATGTATTTACTTAATCATGTACTACTCCTTAGATGGCTTCTCCTAATCCTGTTGCTTTGTCACACTTGTGATGATCTGTGTAAGTATTTCCTAAGTCATGAACGAATTACACAAACTCACCGTCTATTTAATATTCCATTAAAGAAACGCACAAGTAAGGTAGTATAAAGACTATTATAAGGCCCCTAAGAGTACATTAAATGCAGTTGAAATATCTTAAGAGGGATCAACCATATTAGGGGTAATGTAGTATGAAGACTGTTACCGATGGTATCCTTTATACACACTCGCGTTTTCCTAGACATCTATGCCAATTTAATATCTTAAGGCTAGTTTTCTAAATCCTAATGCACACATCCATCTCAAGAAGCAACATTAAAAGGATCTACAATCTAAGTTTCATACGATCATAAGTAAATACAAAGGAGGCTTTAGCCTAGCATGTTATAAAGAAAGCAAGAATATAAATCAATCAAACAACACATAGACATATTGAATGATTAAAGATAAACAATCTTACTTGATTAAAACATGGATTAAGGTCAGTTACAATAGGGTTTTGAGGCCCTAAAGGCTGCTAGAATGATTAGGGTTCGTCTCCCAAAAGTTATACAAAGTTACACACTTAAAACCCTAAAATCGGTTTTGTATATATAAGAAAAGCGTCGCGACGTCGTCGTGTTGTAGTCGTGACGCCGTCGCCAAGTAGAATCTTCTAGAGCCGGTTTAAGTCGGTTATGTCATGACGCCGTCACCATAAAAATCCTGACGCCGTCGCTTGAAGCCTGCGACGCCGTCTCCACGCTCTGTATGCACAATTCTTCAAGATAAATGGTGTAGAGTCGTAGTCTTGTCTGTTTCTTCTCCAAATGAGCCCAAGTCACGTGTATTTCCTCCAAATGCCATCCAAGTGCTAAAAACCTGAAAACAAATGATTAAGCACATAATCTGGGCATATTTGCATGATTTAGAGGGTTAAATGACCCCGAAATAGTGTATAAAATGACACCTCATCAAATACCCCTACACTTGGGATTTGCTTGTCCTCAAGCAAATAGGCTTTTCTACCTAGACAATAGCAATATTGGGGGCATTTAACCTACTCTTTAAAAGCAGTTTACGACACAACCTTCTAGACCTCGTAATTAAAAGCACGGAAAGTATATACTAGCACCTCACATAAGTGTTTGGGATTCTCTCTTTCTCTCAGGTGTATAATAAATTATAACAACTATGGGAAACGGAAAATTAACACTCATTACCTGTCATAGCATATAAATTACCATAGGCTTGGTAAAGGATCAAACCTCCACCGCTAGGCGCAAGTATTAATCATTACTATCAAAGAGGTCTTTTAAAGGGTTGTGATGTGTAGGTGTAAGATAACATTAATGGAAACGGAAACGGATGGGATATATTTAGGGAGTGACTTTTGGGTGAATTTGGGGTGAAAGGGTTAGCTAATTATTTACCATGGCTTAGTGATCAATTGGAGTGGGTTTTGTGGTATGCTCCATGGCTTAGTGATCAATTTTAGTAGTTCTGCGATAGAGACGTCTCGTAATCGTGTGAATGGTATTGGTTTGGATTGGATTTGATTTGGTTTACATGATAGCTTATATGGTAGTTCATTTATTGTCATGCAGTGTTTTCATTTATCACAGTAATGATTTAATTGGATTTATATCGTGTCTTAAACCTATGACTCTCACCAACTTTATGTTGACGTTTTTAAGCATCATTTTCAGGTGAGTATCGTGATGATAAGAAGGATGTTAGGAAGAGTGGCTAGAGAGACCCTAGGCATTGCTTGTAGAGTTGTCTTTTCTGGTCTTTTCATTTGTTTTGCTTGATACTTGTTCGTTGGAGATTGTTAGTATTTGGATTATTTTGTTTCGTGTATGACATTACTTTGGTAATGCAAGACTCCTCTATCTTGTGTTGGGTATTGTCATGACACATTGTGTCCCTTTGATTATTTCCTTTATTTAGATTTCTTTATAGTAGACACCATTGTGTTGTGATGATATCCATGATGTTACGCCTCGTGTTTCCGCCTAGGCGGGGTGTGACATAAGTCAAACCTATGCTAATCCTATGTTAGTTCTAATTCTAATTCTAACATGTAAAAGGGGGCATCAGCCTGAGAGATTGGCACAGGTTTGGTGGTGACTACAATCAATTCAAGACACTTTAACCAACGCAAGCAAATTAACAGAAGATAAAAGAGCGGTCAAGCCTTATGATTAAAAACTATATTAGCCATCATTAATCCGATTAGAAGTTGGTTTTTTTATTTAGTGCAATGATTACTTATCTCGAGGTGGCATATCATTCTTAAGACTTAGGCGGGACTTCTTTCTAAGACTTGGACACATTAATTCTGTCACAATTAAAGCATCCACATAAAGCATCCTTATTTGCTGAGTATAATCTATCTTAGGGATTAAAGCAATGTTGACCTTGTTAAACCCTAGCTCATAGAGACTTTACCCACTTACTGCTTAACGGAGATTTATACACTAGTAGTCCACTTGTTCGTATACTATCCAATGGAATCAGAACGTTATTTGTTGAATTATCTAGGTAGAGATGGATTTGCTTGCTTTTATCCGGACCTTCGATCCTACGAAGGTGAAAGTTGGTGAGCAACAACGTGCTGAGGATGAACCAAGACTATTAGATTCTATAATAGGTCGCGTTGTTCCTCTCTTACCAGTTGCTCCTGCTTATGCCAAAGGTGAGCTAGAGCAAGGGCACTTCTGTTTGATAGGGTGTCAGTGAACTAAGCAGTAAACATGTGATCTGCAAGTGGTGGGCCAAGGTCAAATACCGTCGATTAGTAAGGTTGTAGATACTATTGTTGAGGATGTAGTTCCGTTGCAACCGAGACGTCAAAGGAAACGGAAGACCGTGGTTGTTGACGTCGGTGGGTCTTCTCATCGTGCCAAAAAGTTAAGGGAGGATCACAAAACTCCTAGTGGGACTTTTGTAGCTGGTAAAATCTATGTCAGACTGATCCAGCGGTTGCCTTACTGGGCTGCATACTGTTGAAGTCAGGGGTGAGTTCATTCCACTTTGCCCTTTCACATCTCCATATCCGCCACACCGAGCATGAGGATGGAAATCAACTGATTCATGTGGCTGTAATGAACCTCTGAACTTGGTGCCCTCAATGTTTCGTTATTGTCTTCAGACACTTCTCACCATTCTAGTGCTAATTTGCGGAGCTGAAGTTATTCTCTTGTCAGGTCTTCGGCTCCGTTAATGACGATTGCTACCATCATTACTGCAATGGTTGATCCTGCTTTAACTGTTAAAGAAAATTTGTTGAACCTTCTCTGTTCGGTGCCGGTTCTTCCTTAGCTGGTGGAGCTGATCATATCCTGGTGCTTTTTTGATCTTACTAAGTACGACGTTATTGTTTGGTTATTAGCCCTGACACAGACCTTCAGAAAAGTGTATATTCCCCAATGGGAGGTCAAAACTAATAGGTCCCGTCTTGATGACAGCCGCGTTTGTCATGAAATGGTAGATGAGTTTGCTCCTCTTAAGTTTTTTGCGTCTATTCGTGGGATGGAACACGACCAACTTTTTACCGAGTTCAACGTTGGGGCTGCTCGCCAAATGTCTTTAAGTACTGAGGTAAGAATACGTGCTGAGTACAATATCATGAGAAGAGGAGAGTGAATTTGTTTGCTAGAAGAGAGGGCTTGAGCTATTGAGTTAGGGAAAGGGAGCTTGAGGATCTTAAGGGCACAATTAATGCTGTACGAGCAAAGCCGCGAGCCTAATTCGCCTCCGTGCCAAAACTTCTAAGTTCGAAGCTGTTGAGAAATCCCTTCAGGATGAGGTGAAATCTCTGAAGTAACCTAACACTTCCCTTTAACAAAATGAGCGGATCCCTGGATGGAAGGTTTACAGGACTTAAAGCTTTCAGTTTGTGGGCAATGATCGGTGAGCTTACTAATTTGAATGCTCAGTCACTCCTTCTGTTAAATCTTACAATGACAACCTTGTGGATCAGTACGTACATTATAACTTAGAGCTTTTTTTTTTTTTTTTTTTTCTCCTCTTTTTTATATATCTTCTTATATGTGTGCTTCCGCATGATTGTAGGTGCATGAGCTAGAGATTTCTTCTTCTGGACTTCAAGAGAAAGTCACGGTGTATGAGGATTGTATGAGTCGGCTTGAGAAGTTCCAAGATGATCGAATGAAAGAGGTGAATGATAAGTTTGACAAGCTGTATGCTGATTTTATTGAGATGGCCCTTCATTTGGAGGAGAAATTCTATCCTCACCTTCTTACTACCATTTCCAGCTGTCGATGGCTTCTTACACATGGCATGGAGCTTGCTATCATTAAATGCCTAAACTCTACTGGATATCTTTCTGCCTTTGGAGGCAGCATTGGCAATAGCTAATAGCGAAAGGCATGCAAGATGGGTATCTGCTGGAATTACCCATGGCCGGAAGGTAGGGTCGTATAGATAGTTGCTGCTTATAACCTTCTACTAATTTGAGTTACAATTTTGCTTTGCTCAACTTAATAGTGTAATTTCTCCTTGCTTGTCGGAGTTGAAGATCTAACAAGGATGCTAGTGTCGAAACTCTAATGAACGTTCTTCGTCTAGAAGAAGCTCTTGCTGAAAGGTTGGGTTTGAATGAGTTGCAACCCCGTATTGACTAGTTGATGGTTCCCATTCATCATTCACCAGAAAAAGTTGTCGTTGGTGCTACCGCTCTGTCACTTGCCCTGGATGTTTCTAGTGTCCGGGTCCGGAAGATTAGGGAGAATATTGCAAATCAAAGGTCAGCCCTTCATGACGTTTTTGTTCCGTTGGCTGAGCCCTTTTTCTTCTGCAGTTTTTAACGGTACAAATACTTCGACATCGTGCCTTCTACTGTAGCACCACTACTGCCTTATCTATTACCTTTGCTTCCGCCAGCTTAATCGCTCCCATCTCTATAGATGATTATGAAGTTATGGGAACAGATGACCAGACGGATACCGATGGGAATGATGCTCCTTTTCCTAATGTTGATGATGTAGAACTAAATATTCCTTAGTGATTTGTTAAGATATTTGGCCTTGGTCATATGTGACCTTTTTTGTTGCGGCCTTTTTATGTAAACAATTTCTCTAACTGTTTTTGTCCGTTAAATGCCGTGGTCATTTGTGACCTTTTTGATGCGGTCAAATGTACTTGTACAATTGTTTTAGATGTTTTAATGCTTGATATTGTGCTGCTATCATTTTGATATCGTGGTGATATGCTTAACATGATAGTCTTACTTGAATATTTGTGGGTTATTCTCCCTATACTGGGTCTGCAACACCTCTTACATATAGTTGAGTGAATTGTTAGGTTTACTCATCATTTTTGTTATACAGAATAACATTTGCTAGGTCATGCCCTATCGCGTGCGCGTCTTAATCAGATGAAAAGTAACTTTGCAAAGTAAAGAAAAAATTTGAAGAGTAAAATTTTTTATGAAGGTAGCTAAGTCTTCACTTCATTTAAAAAAATTAAAAGTACATTACAATGATAGATAAGATAGAACTGAAATGCATTACCTTACCCACACTACAGAGTCCGAAGGGTGAGTTGCTAACATTTTTGAGAATATAATTGACTTCTTGATGTTGCTGACATTCTAAGATCCCCGGAAGCTGCTTTCCTTCCACGTCCTCTCACTTGTAAGCTCCCCTTCGAAGTCTTCCGTGGCTTTCAATTAAGGTCCTTCCCATTTGGGGCTAGCTTTCTTGTGTCTCGCACGCTGCATCGTTTTTAACGGTACAAATCCAGTTCTCCTGGTTTGAAACTTGTACTTCGGACTTTCGAGTTATAGTACTTCTCCATTTTTGCTTTGCTCTTTGCCTCATGAATTGCTGCTTGCTCTCTTTTTTCTTCCAGGAGGTCGAGGTTAATTTCCAAATCTTCATTGTTTTACACTAGGTCCACTTTCGCTGTTCTCAGTGTGGGCGTGCCGATTTCCGTTGGGATGACTACTTCCGTTCCGTATGTAAGAGAATATTTCTCCATTGCTGGATTTTATCATGGAGCATGTGCCCATAGAACATGAGAAAGCTCTTCCAACCAATTCTTGTTCTTTTCGCCCAACCTTGCTTTTATTCCTTCTCATAGACTACGATTTGCTCTTTCTACCAGGCCATTGGTTTGCGGATGTTTAACAGAAGCAAAGTGTTGGTGGATACATAGTTTCCTCAGCAGCTATCTTTGAATGTTTCTTGAATTGGTTTCCATTAGCCTATGGAGATAATCCTCTCTTGGGAGCCCGAATCTACAGACAATGTTGTCCCACACAATTTTTTTGATTTGATTGCCAGTGATGGTTGCAACCGGTTTTGCTTCAATCCACTTTGTGAAGTAATCAATGGCTACTATCAAGAATTTGACTTTCCTAGGTCCTTCCGGAAAAGGTTCGGCTATGTCAATTCCCCACTTATAGAATGGCCATAGAGACGTGATTGGATTTAGTTTTTGCTGTGTATTCCTTGGAATAGATTTATGAACTTGGCATTCTTGGCACGCTCTTATCAGTGTCCTTGCGTCCTTATGCATGGTAGGCCAATAATAACCAATCCTTAAGGCTGTGCTATGACGATAGTTTGCCCTCGGTATGCTTGCAAGATCCTTCATGTATTTCTCTCAGAACATAGTTTGATTGAAGGGGTCCTACGCACTGTAACCATGGTCCGAGGAAGGATTTCTTGTAGAGAGTCCCATTAATTATGGCAAATTGTTGTGACTTGCGTATGACTGCTCTAGCTTTTTTCACATCCGCTGGCAGGATTTCCTTCGTGAGGTATTCAAAAATAGGGGTCATCCATGTATCTCCTTCTTCTTCTACTACTGCAAGTACTTCCATTTCACCTATTGACATTTCTTTTAGTTTTTCCACCAACACTTGCTTACGTAAATACGCAAAGCTTGTGGATGCTATTTTGCTTAGTACGTCCGCTTTTTTATTTTCACTTCTAGGGACTTGTTTGATTGAAAATGCTTTGAAGCTGTTGGCAAGTATTCGTACCTTTTTTAGGTATCGAATCATGTCGACTTCTTTTGCGACGTACGTTTCATTCACTTGGTTAGCCACCATTCGTGAATCAACAGTTTCCTCAAGAAGTTTTTTGGACACCCATTACTGCTCTAGCTATTCGTAAACCACAATCAAAAAACCCTCGTATTCTGCTTTGTTGTTTGTAGCGTCAAACCTAAATCTTAGGGCGTAAGTGAATTCCATTCCTTCTGGCTTTGTGAGTATCAGTCCTAACCCTGAACCATCTGTGCATGATGATCCGTTCGTAAACAGAATCTATGGCTCGGGGAGTTCTTCTTCCGCTTCTATTAGAGTATCCAAAGATTGCTCCTCTAGTCATTCGACTATGAAGTCTGCCAATATCTGCCCTTTAACTGATACTCTAGGTCTGTAATGTATTGCGTATTCTCCTAATTAGATGCTCTATTTCTGTAGCCTCCCTGCTACTTCTGGTCTTAATAACACCTGCTATATCGGTTGATCTGTGATTACTCTGATTGCAATTATTGCTTGAAAGTATCTCTTTTGGCGCTTACTGGCATGTACCAAGGCCAGCACTAACTTTTCCATTGACGTATAATTTATTTTCGGACCTCTTAATGCCCTGCTGACAAAGTAGATGGACATTTGTTTAGCCTCCCTTTTCGTCATCAAGACCGCACTTACCGTCTCTTTTGTTGCTGCCAAATAGACAATAAGTTCTTCTTTTTCCATTGGCGCGGTTAACATGGGAAGCTCAGCTATCAGCTGCTTCATTTGCTTAAATGCCTCTTTAGCTTCCGTAGTCCAATAGAAATAACACATCTTTGTGTATTTTTTCAAAGTTTTAAAGAACGGTAATGATTTCTCTGCTGATTTGGCCAAGAACCTGTTCAGGCTTGCGAGTTTTCCATTTAATTTTTGCACATATTTTAAGCATTTTAGGGATGGGAGGCTTAAGACAGCGTCCACCTTATCTGGACATACTTTCAACCCCTTAGTGTTGACTTTGTACCCTAAGAACATTCCTTCTTCTACCCTAAAAGTACACTTTTTAGGGTTCAGTTTCATGTTAATTTCCCTTAGAGTTTTGAACGTTTCTTCTATGTCTCTAACTATCTCATCTTCCGTGCGTACACTTTGAGATTTCTGATAATCTGTTTGTGGAATGCTTGATCCACCAGACGCTGGTAAGTTGCCCCGGCATTTCTCAGACCAAAATGCATCTTTGTATAGCAAAATATTCCTTGGCTCGTAATGAACGTTGTTTTTTCCTCATCTTCTTTTGCCATTTGTATTTGGTGATAGCCTTTGTAAGCGTCTAGGAAAGACTTGAAAGCGAATCCGCATAAGGATTCCACCTTCCAGTCTATTTCTAGTAGCGGATAACCATCTTTTGGGCATGCTTTGTTTAAATCTTTGAAATCAACTCACATTCTCCAATTGTCATCATGTTTCTTTACAATTACTGGGTTAGACAACCAGTCATGGTAGTGTACTTCCTTCATTATTCCTGCCTCCATAAGTTTCCCCACTTCTTCCTGTATTGCCCGATTTCTATCAACTGCTTGTCCCCTTTTCTTTTGTCTAACCGGAGAGCATCCCTCCCGCACATTTAAGCGATGTTCCGCAATGTGTCTTGGAGCGTCGGTCATATCCGCAAGCTTCCAGTCAAAAATGTCCAAGTTATGTTGGATTAGACCACACAACTTGTTGCGGCCTTCCTCGATGAGGGTGGAGCTAATCATTACTGTTTGTTCCGGATATTCTAGATTTATTGCCACTTTGACTCTTTCTTCCACCACTTGCTTGGTAGCCGGGGGGTTTCCTTCCGTAGAGGTACTGCGGCGACTGTGCGTGTCACATCTGAGCACATTCAAGCGGAGAACCACGGCTTACTCCTTAGATAGGAAGAGGGTAATGAGACGGCTCCTACCTTGCTACAGGATCTTCAGCATTTCCGTTGAGCTGTCAAGGGAATTGCTTGAAGCTTTCTGACATCCCGGTCGTCCAATAATTTCCCATTATAATAGAGATTTGACTTTGACAACACGAAATACATCAAAGCCGAGTGGAGAGTTTTCTTTCATCCCAATCCGTACTAATAAGTTATTATTTACGCCTATTGCCAATTATCTTCACCGCTAGAATTCCAATCAAAAGCGGTGAGGCTAGCGCCAATTGGTTCTTGATTTCTGGACGCAATCGGATGAAACAATGCTCGTACAATATTTCTGAGGCTGAACCGCCATCCACATACATGCGGTGTATGCAGTGGCCCCCTATTTCCGCCTCAATGATCATTGGACCTTCTGTTCCTTCATCTTCACCTGGAGGTGGGAAAAGGAATTTTAGGTGGAAGGAAAAGCGTGTGTGATCCTTTGCCTCCATTCTCTTTCCCAAGGTTGTACCATGATGAATATTAGAATGCTTATTATCTTTTCCAGAGGTTTCCCCTTTCTTTGCCACCTTGGGTTGTTCCTTTCCACTATTCTGTTTGAGTTCTTTTATTATGTGCGGCAGCTTTCCTGCCTTAAGCATTTCTTCGATTTGTTTCTTCAGGTGTATACACTCGTCTGTGTTATACCCTACTTCACTATGGAACTCACAGAATTTAACGTGATTCTGTTTCTCAACCGGGGTTGTCATTGGTGGCGGAGCTTTGAATTTTCCTTTTTCTAAAGCAAAAAAGTTATTTAGGAGTTTTTGTAAGGAGCGTAAACCGATCATGCTTCCTTTCCGGCCTTTGCTAGTTCTGGAAACTTCCTTTTCTAAAATTTTGCTTCTGATTGCCCTCTTGTTGCTTCCATGGTGGAAACGAATTCTTCTGTCATGATCTAGGTCCACTGTCCCCCCCCCCCCCCATCTAGGAAAGATGTGGTCACTCTCATCATTTCGTCCACTGTCTTTGGGATTTTGTCATGGAGACGTTTGATGAACTCAGGGTTTGTGATTCCGTGCATGAATCCGGAGATTCTCATACATTATGGTGCTCCTTTAACATCTCTTCTTTCCAGTTTATATCTTCTCACAAAGTCTTCCGTAGACTCTCCATCTTGTTGTTTGATGTTATGGAGCTCTATGGGATCTTTGATGCATTTCTTTTGTTGAAGATAGTTTTCCAGAAGGCTTTCTTTAAATTGTCATAGCTGTCTATTGATTCAGACGGAAGGTCATCAAACCATACCCTCGCATTTCCTGTCAACATAGAGTTGAACATGTGACACCAAGTTGGCATGGCCCACCGTTCTGTTTTTGCGGTTGTCTGAAAGATCTTTAGGTGATCCTCCGGGCATTCTTGTTTTAGGGAAATCTAAGTGGCGGATTCTAGATGTAAAAGGATCTACCTCTTCACATACCCATGGTTGGGACAAGTCGTCCCCCTCCCTACTTGATTTCTGCTTTTTTGATCTTGACTTCTAGTGCCCGCCTCTACTGTCCTTACTTTTTGAGAGCGCTTTAATGTACTTCAAATAGAAGTGCTAATTGTGGCTGCCTGAGCATGCGTATACACTCTTTCCTTTGTTTCCCAACCTTTTGAACACTCCTCCTTCTTTTTCTCTCGGCTTTTGCCTTGGCGATCTCTTGGACCGTTTACGTCTTATATTCTTTAAAACACACTAGGGGTGAGTCCTGGCTGTCGGGAGCCCCGGGTTCTAGATCTGTGCTTCTTTCATTTCCCTGCACTTATTGTCCTCGACTCGAATATCGTGACGTTTCGGACTTCCCTCAAAGTTAAGCCACTTTCGACTTCTTTCATTTTTCGTTTCTTCTCTCTTGTTAAACTTCTCAGCTATGATTAGCAGCAACTGGTTGTAGTTCTTGTCGCAATACTCTTGGAGGGTTGCGTTGGATGCGGGCCCACTTCGGTCTTGCGGAATTGGCTCTTTTCCTCTCCCAACCGTGTTTTGTACGACGGACGTGGGCTGGCTAGGAGTGGATTGTTCTGGATTGCTCATGGTGATTATTTTCGTAGAATGCAGTTGTATCCTGGTCCTACGGATGGCGCCAACTTGTTAGTACAAAATATGTTTCCGGTTGGAAAGATGGATCTGGGTGGTTACTGGACTGGGCCGAGGGGTTAGATCTTGTACTAAATCAAGTGATAAGATGGATTCCCTGCACAATCAAAAGTAAACCGTTAGTCTTACCGTGGGGACGAACCCCACGATTAGACTCCGGCGTGGGAGTAAGTACACATATTTGTCAGAGAATGTCAGAGATAGGCTCGGAGGTTTGTACTAAGGGTATCCTGCACTAAAAATGAGTGCATGGCAAGGGTGTGGGATAGTTATATGATCGAGGTGACCATAATAACAATTACATGTTTTTAAAACATAGGTTAATCCTAGTACCTCTTTTCAAGCAAATCTTAATACTTACTATGCGGTCCCGAGATGCATCACAATAATAGGTTCTAGAATTTAATACACTACCGGTACACTCATATAATTTAATACCGATACCAATGTTCCAGAAAAGGCGACAAAGACCATATGTACACATCCGTAACGACATAATAGACATATATGACTGCATTCGAACCTTAACTCGAACAAGCTAAAGGTATAAACTATCTTGGGTATCAAAAATGGGTACCTGAGTTCCTATAAATCTAAAGGCGAACCTTATATTTCTAGGGTGGAATTATGAGGGTTTTTGTGCTAGTCATATAAATTCCTATCCATAAGACGCTATTAATACTCGACTTTCTTTGTTGTATGTCATAAATATTTTTAAAAAAATTTGGTTAAAATTACCTTTTATGCTATGGTTCTAAATATTACACATCATTTTAAGAACAAAGCAAATGACAATTGAAGGAATAGTTTCTAAGGCTTATTTTTTCCCCTACACTTAAGTTGAACATTGTCCCCAATGTTCTATAGAATTACTCATAAAAATGAATAAAGGGAAAAGAAAACAAGTAAAAGAAACTAGTACTCTCCTGGTTTGCTCAATAATGGAGAAGAAACATGAGATAACTGGTTAAATCGTCCTCTAATAATCGTCTAATGAAACTTCCTAAGAACTTCCAAGCTTCTTCTCATTAAAGATAACCTGTAATCAAAGACAAAGACAACTACACCAAGCGTAAAATTGGCGGAATAATGATATATACAACGAAACTTTAGGGTTGACTCTATCAAAGCAGTAAAGATAAGATGAAAGTGATGATGTAATCATAGGTTTCTGCATGTTTACAAGAAAATTACAAATTTTAGATATTGCATAGTCTATTTTTTGAGAATAATTGAAAATATTCAAATTTTTGCTTGGCTGGGGGCGTGACGCCGTCAGGATAAATCATGACGCCGTCTCCAGCCACTGTAAATATTTTTCTCTTCTTTTTTCATGAAAAACTTCCTGCATGCAATTTTGTTAGTTAAATCATGTGTAAAATACTGCATAAAACCTGAGATTAATCATTACAATCATATGACTCGAAACTGACACGAATTAATCTAAACAATTTATTTTAAATGTTTGAATTGGTTCTTATAAACCGGATACTTTTCCCTACACTTACTTTATGCAAAGTACCTTTGATTATCTATAAGACGAAGTTCAAAACAAAGCAAAGCATGATTACAAAATACTTCAAACATAAAAGAATAAACGAAAAGAATTAAAACACAAGACACTCCTAAATGCGAGAAAATTAAATATTGGGTTGCCTCCAAAAAAGCACTTTTCTTTATTATTGATTCTTGTAGCTAGACTCGAAGTCATACGTCCTTACGTGACTTCTCCTTCATCAGCAATTCCAATCGCATATTCGGGTCCACGCTCTAAACATTCTTTGTAAAACCCTAATATTTTGCTCATCATGTACTCCACCCCTTTCTTTTATCCTCCTCGTTCCTGAGGTAGACTGACTTAGTGTGCTCTCTTTCTAGGTCTGATAGCGAGTTCTATTGTTCTATATTATAGGAGATCTTATAGGCAATTTCATCAGTCCTGTTTGTGAACCTTACTACACTTTTGAGTGGGTCATGAGTCATGTTGGATATTTCAACAAAGGGCTTCCCTAGCACTACTTGTGACAGCCTAGGGTCTATGATTGAACTAATGTCCTCAACAATCATGAAGTCTATGACATAAGTGAAGTTTCCTACAAAGACATGCATTCCCTTAATCCTGTCCGTGAAATTATTCACTCCTCCATTTGTGTTTTCCCTAGGGTCAAGTTTTCTTTTCATGATCCAATTATACAGCATTTGGGTCATGATATTCAAGGGCGAGTTAGGATCTATGTAGGCTTTCTCAATATGCACATGTCTAATGTTGCATGGTAATTTAAGGTTTGACGGACATCCTTCTACAATGATGGGGTTTCTCAGAAATATTGAAGGGATTGGACCACACATTAGATACTTATGATATGTAAGCTCACTCCTAGTCGAGAATACTTCAAAATACCCCACCTCTAATTCTCTTACCCTTGCGTTTTCACCTACTTCGGGTTCCTCCTTGTGGGAATCATCATTCTTTTTAATAATCTCAATAAACATCATGTCACCGTCACCCCCTTTCTGTAAACAAATTCTTTGTTGGATGACTGGGGGACCAAGCTAAGCGATTCAAAGAATGAATTGAGTTTACAGAATTTTTTGGTGATGAATAAAACTGATGGATTAGGTGGTGAGGAAGGGTTGGTATTGATGTTTTCCGGGTTGTCCTTCTCATCTTGCTCTTCTTCTTCTGGCTTGCCGTTTGAGATTCACCCGGCCGTTTAGGGCATATCGTGATAGTGTTGATTGAATCGTGGATTTGGGTTGAGCATTGGGGATCTACTGTTGGGTAAGAACGAGCAGATGAAACTGGAAAGGTAGAGGTAACATTTAGTCTTGGGTTCTTAACCGTGTCACTAGGAAGTGCTCTTGTTATTTGATCGGTGATGGCCTTCAAGACTGTGTCGAATTTGTTGGTCATCTCGCTTTATTGTTGTTTGAAATCCGCTTCAAACTTAGACAATCTAGCATCTTGAGATGCCATGAAGTTGGACACAAATCCTTCGAGATTTGATTGATTATTATTACTTTGAGGATTGTTGTTGAAGGAGCGGTCCGGGAACGAACCGTTTGGCTGAAACCAGTTAGGTTGGTTGGAAAAATTATTTTGAGAAGTTGGTAGTTGTCTCCATCTAAAGTTTGGGTGAATTTTCCATGATGGATTATAGGTGTCACCAAGATTGTTTTTCTCAGGTTTGAAACTGTACCACTTACCTCTCGCTTCGTCTGTTCGCGAGGACGCGTAATCAACAAAAGCTTGCTCGGGATTTTCCATACAGTACTGAGTGTCGTAGGGACCATTATAGATCTCACATGAAGAAGTGATTTTGTTCACTTGAACAGGTTTCTTAGGAGCAAGATGAGCTTTCATCAAGCGTTAGACTTGATTTTCAAGCTCGATGAGAGGACGGTCAGATGTACTCGGTACATCTTGAGGCAAAGAGATTACCTTGACTAGCTTAGCGAAGTCCCTTGGAGGTATAGGTCCTCTAATAATGCCCAAGATTCTTTGGAATTTCTATCATGAAGCTTACCATCGACCGATTGGTCAATGGTTCATCTTGTGGCGGGATTGACATGGTCATAAAAGATTTGGACTTGGAGCCAAAGGTCGATGCCATGATGAGGGGTTTTTTGGTGTAAGTCCTTAAATCGAGTCCATGCTTCAGAGAGAGACTCTCCTTGATGTTGTTGGAACATCAGGATGTCGTTACGGAGTTTTGCAGTCCTTCCCGGTGGAAAGAATTGAGAAAGGAAACGAGTAGTAAGATCCTCCCATGTGGAGATGGATCCTGTTAGAAGACATCCTCCCAGGCGCGTTCTTTCCCTATTTGTAACATCAAGGTCGAGTGAGTCCACAAGTTTTAAGAAATCCTTGTAGAAGTGTTTGGTTTGGATTCCTCGACCAAACTCGTTGGAATAAGGTATTACGTTTTGCACAACCTGAGAGTCAGATCGAAGAGGCACCACTGTGTTCCCTTTGGGGAGCTCAATGGTGTTCCTATAGCCCTCGTGGCTAGGTCTGGAGTAATCTCCAAGAGTACGGATAGGATTTTCGTCTCCCATGGAGGTCAATGCAAATGGATTACGAAACAAACAATACAAAGAAAAGATAGACTACGAGAAAGCTAATATAACGAAAATAAAATCTCACCTGAAAGGATTCAAGTGAGTAGACCTAAGTTAAACAATGGTCGGAAACTAACTATTCCCCATGCAGCGGCGCCAAAAACTTTGATGTGTGCAGTTGTCGTAAAGACTTCAACACGTAATATAAAAGTTTACAACTCCCTAGGGCATGTACCTTAATCGTTGTAGTGTAGTAGGCAAGACTCGAAATAATATATGAGAAAAGAAATTAAAATAAGAAAGAAAAATATTTTTGGTAACCGAAAATCAAACGTGCACGGTAGCTCTCTAAAAATACGTACAAGAAAGCGGAGGAGTTGGTAAGCGCGAGGCGCTATTTAGAATAACCCTTCTCCTTTTGGGTGATGTTGATCAAACCCGCCTTAAACTTACCTTATAGCACGTAGTCTAAAGGTGAGCCGTAACAATGATAAACAAACGGTTATTTTTAATATTAAAATAAACAAAAATAGAAGTGTAAAATATTTTTGTATTTTTTTATATTTAAAAATATTCACAAACGGAAAATAACTTCACGAGGAAGGTTCTTCAAAACATTAATCTTCGAACGATACACGATAATCGTAACACACTTCCCCGGCAGCGGCGCCAAAAATTTGATACGCTCTGAATACGCTATAGGTAAATATATATAGTATATAAGGATTAAAGGATTAGATTAAATAATAGTATAGTAAGTATTTTCCGTCGGGTTCGAGAAACAAACTTTTAACCAAAGTTGTCTCAAAAACCTCCCGGGTCGTTTTCCCTCGACGAAGCGTGAATTGAAAATCGGTAACGTCCGTGATCGCGCGTTTTGAATGGTTTCAAAGGTTTTTTGATTTGTTTATCTATTTCTACAATTAAAATCAAATAAAGCATGCAAGGGAAAACAATTAAGTACAAAAGAAACAATAACGGGAATTTAAGAAACGCGACAAATAAATCCTAAATTATCTAAAATTAAATCTAAAATGACTTTTTCTACTATTTCCAATCCTAATTTACTAACTAATAATAAAAAGTTAAGGAAATTCTAAAATGAGGGTACTTAAAGCTTAAAAACGAAGAAAACGAGAACGGGAACGAAATCCCGTTCTTTAAAAAGTGAAATTACAAAATATTAACCCTACGAAAGTAAATTTCAAACCTAAGATGAAAATATGATAAAAGAAAATTTTACAAAAAAGAATTTTATTTTTTTGAATATTTTTCTATGTTTTATGATTTTTTAAAAATTTTAAGAAAAGAAAATGATTAAAAATAGAAAATAAACTCTTTAAATTCTGGAAAAATCACAGAAAGTGTAAAACAGTAAAACTGATTTTATAAAAATGCTAGCTAAAAATAAGCTGGAACAAAAAGCCTTAAAAAGTTAGGAATAAGCTACGGCTTATTTATAAAAAGTAAAACTAAAAAGGGTTTAAAAGAAAACTAGTTTGGAACTTGTTTGAAAAAGTCTCAAGGGCGCGAGTGGTTAGTGTGTGTGCATATGAGACGTGTGTGTGTGAGGCAAGAGGTCATAGGTTCGAACCTGTGGCCTTTTTTTTTATTTTTTTAAAACTTTTTACAAAAATTATTGAAACAGCTAAAAAGGAAAAACTTTTGTGAAAACAAACTTTTTTAAACTTAACAAATAAGCTGGAAATTAGCTTTTAAAACAGACAATACGCACTTTGCTACTTTTTGGCTTTTTAAACTATTTTAAGAAAACACAAAAGCTAAAAAACCAACACATAATGCAGACAACTACCACCAAAGTTAAACCTAACCTAATAAGCTAGTTGATCAAAGCAAAAAGGGAAAAACAACAAGCTATAAGCAGTAAATTCAAATAAGCACCTTATCTAAAATTTCAAACCAAACAGTCCTTAAAGCCAACTTTAAGCTTAATTTAAGATAAGCAAATGGAACCTTATGGGAATCTAGCTTATACCAGCTTAAACTATGACCTAAAGGCTACTAGAAACAACTTTTAAAATCTATTTTGAAAATCAAATGATCTAAGAAAAAGCTAGCTGAAACTGATTAAATACTCAGTATTACTGAGTGAATGTTTTTAGTTTTTCAAAAAGACAAAATGCTAATTTAAAGCTTTAAAATCCAGATTACTAAGAACTTTTAAAAACAAAATAAGTGAAACAAATTGAAAATTACCTAAAACTACTTTATTCCTAAAAAATTAAGAGCAAAGAACTAAATTTATACCCGGCTGATAATAACTTAAAAAGGGCTGTTTGTCTATAATGCTATCTGATGCAATTGACACCTACATAACTAAAACTAAAAACTATCAAGATGCAGGTTAATCTGTATTCTATACTTTTAAATCACTAAACTAAATATAGAAAGAGAGACAAATACTACTAGAGCAGCTTGAGCTAAGAATGCATATACCATTAAACTTATGCTAGCAGATTTGAACTAACAACTTACTAACTTGATGAGAAACAGAATTAAACCTATAAGAACCTTAAACCGATCTCATAAACCTATAAATGAAATCTACACCACATCAAATGACTAAAGGCCTTGGCGACACTAACTTAAGATAGTGCGCCTGTACCAAACACCCCATAAAAAGGCTAACCCCCAATTTTTTAGGCTTATGAAATTAATTTAATGCACAAACTATAGTACCAAATAATAATAAGCTATTAACACAACTAATTAACAGATTAAGGAAACAAATAAGCCAGATCTAAAAGCTATAATACTATGCTACTATGTTTTTTTTTCAAACAGTTTTAAGACAAAGCATAAGTAAACATTGTAATAAGCTAACAAATTAAACACAGACAAAACATAAATAAACTAAAATAAAGCAAAGATAAAAGCTAGAAATTAACAACAATAAGCACTACAACAAATATAAGCTAAATATGCAGATAATAGTTAGCTAAAAGATTTAAATTGACAGAAATAGTAAAATGGTACAAGAAGAGTACCTCACACTTTTGAGTGCTCTTTATAGAGCTTATACAAATAGCTTAAGCTTAAATCTAAAATCCTATACTAATCCTAATGTTTGACCATCAAACACTATTACCTACTTGAAAAACTCAGCAGCCATCCAATTCCATGGAGTTTTCAAGCATATGATGAGCTTTTAGTAGCTTAAGAGTAGTATGAGCTTATGAACAGTTTATAAGAGCTTTTGAAATAAAAGAGCACAATAAGTAAAAACAGAATTTGTAAAATAAACTAAGATTTTATTGATTAAAAAGCTGAGTACAATACTTGAAATTAAAATTACATAGACTGAAAACATAATTGAAATTACATTAAAATGAAAATTACATAAACTGAATTTAAAACTACCCTAGAGCTACATAAAAGCTACTAACTGAAAAAGAAGATAGCTCTTGTTGAGTGAAGATCTTGTATTTTATAGGAGAAGTAGATGCTTGCTAGGTCCCCAAAGAACGCTCCTCAGGCTGCTTGATCCTCGTCCCCTTGAATTCTTCCAATTCATTGATGCTTAACTTGTGACTAGTTTTTGGATTAGAATGTGAGCACAAACGGATTGCCAAGCTGGCAATCCAACTCTTGGAGTGGTGTGCTTCTTTTGCATTGATTTCAGTGTAGTTTTTTCCATCTTTGTGTGTTTCTTTTGATCCCGCGTGTCATTCTTGTGTAAGAGCTTGACCAATCAAAGGCTTTGAGTGACGTTTTGTAGTGCTGAGGTGTAGCTTGGTGTACTAAGCATCTCTTAGTACACGTTGGATTGAGTTTATATCCTTTTAATTGAGGATAAAATTTCAAGCAGGGGTAAAATTTGGTGGTGGAGAAACGTGAATAGTAAACATGTCTTTGCGCCTTTTTCTATTTTATAACTTTGATTTGTTTTGAACCTGGGGTAAAGAGAGATTTGATGACTTGCGCTCGGTTGTTATAATAAAGACTGGCTGGTGTTTTAGTTATGGGCTTTGTGAATAGGTAAGGGGTTATAGATTTTAAGAGTTAACACCGTTATCCGAAGGCTTTTAGGGACTAACGCGTTATGATTTTAGGGACCATAAGGTAAATTGTTTTAACATTAAGGGCTCATTTTGGATTTTAAGGGTTTTGTCTTTTTGTGGGTTGACCAAGGGTTGATTTTTACGCATATAAGATAATCATATGACATCATATGATGGCTCGTGATACCACTATAGGTGATTAGACAAAAAATAACATATTATTATATATCAAACACATCGAATGAATCACCCATAATTAGATCCATAGAGTCATATGATTATTCAAATAAACAATAACGGTTATTAACTTTCTAGCTTAATCAGTAGAATCAAATGATGACCTTCACCTATGCACGATCCACCCAAGAAACCAAGTTGTTAGGAATTTTGTATAACAGACTTAATTCTGTTAGTATTATAGTTAGTTCTGCTAGTAGAATAGTTAGTACTGGTAGAAGGATTATCATAGTTAGTACTGGTAGTGTTAAAAAGTTAATACTGCTTATGTAATAGTTAAGTCTGCTTACGCAGAAATTAGTTAGAGTTAAAGATGTGCATGAGATATCTTAGGAAAGGATATGCATTATCTTTATACGTGTTTTGTAAAGCCCATTAGGGTTTCCTTAGTCTATAAAAGGAACCCTAGGCATAGTCAGTAGATATAGTTCTACACAAGATCATAAAGATCGAATAGTAATCATAGTTTGTAATCTGTAACCTTGGCACGAATTTCCAAAGTTTATTTATAAAGTTTTTGTAGGTATTCATTATTGTTCTTCTTAGCAGTATTGTGTTTAGGATTCCGCAATAATCATTCTGTCTCACTCAGTGTTTCATCATTTATACTTTAGATTTCTCTAAGTAACAAACCCCTTTACAAGTGTGAAGGCTTTAGATCTATCAGCTAATTTTATACAATAAGTGTGGTATTCAGAGCGTGTGTGGAAACTGTGATTAGGAAGAACTCAACTGGTAAGATGGCGAGAGAATCAAAGGACATTCCTCACCCCACATTCACTGCAATGGAAGATCCCATCATGCAGGAAGAGGGGAAGTACGATATATCGGAGCATGAGAATGATCGCAATTTATTGTCATACTACATAATCTTTGGGATGTATTGCTCAATGGAGTGATTTTTGATAGAAGAGCCTGCACCACCAACTGGAGAAACTTCTGCCCTCCTGCTTCTAAGACTGCAGAACTAGCTGCAAGTAGGAATCAGGATAGACGTTAAAAGCCTCTCTTGTCTTTTAGCAAGACTTGATGACTACCTCATCAGGTTCACAATATTGGCTGATTGCTAAATCACCGTCTAGGAGGCAATCCAAATCGGTATTTGGTGGTAATTTAGAATTCCAAAGAAAAATGAGAAAATGGCTAAAACATCAAATTTGAATTTTTACAACTGCATCAAATGAAAGCTTGACAAAGTTATGATAGATTCTAGAAACTAAATAAGTCAATTGCGAGGTTAATGGTAGCCTCCAATTTCAAAGGTAGACAATAACAGAAGTTCCTTAGAAGTCTTCCTTCTTCATGGAATCAGATTGCCCTCATCATGAGAAATAAGCCAGACATTGATGAGATTGATATTGATGACCTTTACAACAATCAGGGTGTATGAAGATGAATTGAAAAGGTCTTCAGGTTCCAACTCTGCTTCTTAGAATTTGGCTTTTTTCTCCTCTGAAAATACTGGCAGTACTAATGAATTAGTACTACCAGTGGAGATTTTGGGGTTAGTACTGCTGGTGGAATTAATCAAGTTCCATCTACTCCATGTGCTCATGATAGCTGACTCCTCTGCACAACCACACTAAAACCAGTCCTTCAACTGAGACAAGAGGATTTTCAGCAGATGGATGGAGATGACTTGGAGGAACTGGACCTTCGATGGCAGGTGGCTATGTTGGGGACTGTCCAGAAAGTATAGAAAGTTCATTCAAAGGACAGGAAGGAATATGGACTTCAAAGAAAAATGACCTGTTTCTCTTGACAAGTCAAAGATTGAGTGCTACAACTGTCATAGAAAAGGGAATTTTGCTAGAGAATGAAGATCTGGAAGGAGTCAAGGAAGAAGATCTTATGGTGACAATGGCAGGAGCAATGCACCAACTAATGAATCTTCATCACAGGCACTGGTGGCTCAAGATGGTCTAGGAGGTTATGATTTTGAAGTAGAACCAGTCAACTATGCTTTGATGGCCATCTCCTCTTCAAGCTCATCAAGTTCTTCTGACAGTGAGATACAACAATGTTCTAAATGTCTTGAATCAATTAAATGTCTTCAAAAGAACTATGATACTAAAAAAGAAAAGCAAAACTAGAAATCAGGGGTTATGAAATAGCATTAGAGTCACTAGAATCCAGGATTTTGGTCATGAAAAAATGAGTAGCTTGGGTTGTCAGTAATATGAATTTCAAAATTATGAGCTAAATGTAGAGAAATTAAGATTAACAACTTAAATCTGGAATTAGAGAAGGTTGTTAAAGAAAGAGATGAGTTAAAAGATAAGATTGCTAAATGGGAAGAATCGACCAAGAATCTTGAGGAAATACTTAAAAAGTTAAAATGAGTGCTAGAGATTAAAAAATTGGTTTAGGTTTTAGCCCCCCCCAACAATTGAATGAATTAAGTAGGCAATCATGAAACAGATAGTGAGAACAGTTTGAGTTATTTTTGAGGGTAGATCATGTGATGAGGAGCATTACAGAAAAATGTAATTTTTAAAGAATGTGTTTATTGTTGTTCCCCCTCCCATTATTAGGGAACTTCGTAAACCCCAAATAGAGCTGATATAGTCTTTTGCTGGGTTAGATGAATAAGCATAAGGAATAAAAATTATTAAGTCACAAAACTGAGCTTAATAAATAAAACAGGTGGGAGACTGCAGGAAAAACATAAAATGATGCAAGTACGCTAGAAAATGCCGTAAGTAGTCAGTGTGTCAGTTGTGTCTAATCTAAGATTAACATAGTTAGTGTTATCATTAAGGATTGGGACCTCAGGATGATGACGGAGGAAGTGTCTGGAGTTGCCAAAGAAGTTAGACCTGAGGGACTAGAGATGATAAAGTGGTGCAAATTTAATAAACCAATGAGTTGGGTTTAGGGAAAGGTAGAAAGCTTGTTTTGTTTGTATATAAGTGCTGACCACTTGATCAAAAGGACTGTAATTTCAATGACAAAAAGAGTCAGAGTTAATCTAAAAATGTGGTTAATATTGGGTAAAAGGGGGGCCAAAACCTAGTATGGGTTATTACCAATTAAGGGGTTAATCTATCAAAACTTTTCCAAATACCCATATTTAAGTAAGACTTTTTGTCCCATAGAGTTGACTAACAGGAACAGGATATTTGTTAGAACTGCTAGGCCAGCATATAGTACTGCTTAGGCCAAGTATTAGTATGCTAGGCCTAGTTAGTACTGGCTAGGCCAAGTTATTAATACTGCGAGGGGGCCCCGGTTAGTACTGCTAGTCCATAAGTTTAGTATTGCTAGGTTGGTTAATGCTTCTACGATAAATTATATACCCAAGGAATGGACATGTAAAGACCCCATGACTTGCGTTTGCGCAATGTTCAACCTATTAATCAAAATGGTCTTACTACCACCAAAACCAGCCTTTCGCACCAAAGACTTAAAACAAGTTGTTAATAACTTTAGGGTTTAAAAAACATGACTATGCTGGGAGAAAAAAGTGCGTAGTTAATACTGGTAAGGGTAAGCTGGACACTGACCTTAAAAAGTCAAGATGGGTTTGGAGGCCTAAGGGAAATTACCTGGATCATGTGTCCAAAGACAGTGGATCATTCATGCTCAAGAAGGTTGAGTATGTTGACCCAAAATGGATTTCCAAGTATGTAATGGTTGGATCCTAAGATGATTACTTATTCTACTTACTTTTGCTGCAGCGGCAATCCAGAGATCTTGTTAAGATCATAGCAGTGGTTGATTGTGGGTGCTCTCGCCATATGGATGGCAACATAGCTTATATGTCGACAATGAAGACTCTTCAATGGTGCTTTGTGGCTTTTGGAAGTCTTTGTGCATCCCAAAAAAGGAGGTTAAATTACGGGTAAGGTATATTCAAAACTACTAATTTAGCCTTTGCTTCGTTTGCTGGTATCTGTCTTGTAGGATAGCATCCATCTAGTTCTAATTCTTTTCGACCATTGCTGCCACCCCTATAAAATGTACACCCACCACCCCTCCCTGATGAAACAAGAAAAATAGTATTCCTTTTTTACTGAGTCTGAATCGCCTTATTACTCTTCGCACCTACCTAGCTTTAGCATCTGCATGAAGAAAGTCAAGTTAAGTTGTACTTAAGAGTTCCTAGAAAAGGATGATGTGTACAGCTTAGATTGTATAGAACATTGTTCTTCTGCGGTATAATTGTTTTATATGCACACAAATAGCCAACAAAGATAATGAGTCTTAAATTATCAGGCCAACTGAAGACTTACGCTTATTGTATCATCTTCAATCCAAATTTAACTAAAATTGTTACTCCTAATGGCGCCAACATAGTTTAGAGGTTTACTTTTAATGGTTTTTGTGAATGACTCACTTGTGTTGCCCTGCAAAGAAGGGAAGCAAATACACAAGGCCTCTGTAAGCCAAGTTAGATAGAATATCAAAAAAATCCCCTAGACTTACTCATATCAGGTCTTATTTAGACCTGTCTCAGTAGAAAGCATCAACAAGAAAAGGTACTGCTTGGTTGTGACTGATGATTTTAGCATATTTAGTTGGGTATTTTTCTTAGCTACCAAGGATGAAACATTTGAAATCCTTTGTAATCTTATCATAGGCTTAGAAAAACAATTGAATCATAATGTTAAAATCATTAGATGTGATAATGGGACAGAGTTTAAGAATCATGCTATGAATGAATTATGTGCTAAGAAAGGAATCAAAAGGGAGTTTAGTGTAGCTAGAACTCCACAGCAGAATGGTGTTGCAGAAAGGAAAAACAAGACCCTAATTGAGGCAGCTAGAACTATGTTAGCAGATTCACTTTTACCTATCCCATTCTGGGAGAGGCAGTTAATCTGTTGCTATGTATGATTTAGGGTATTAGTGACCAAACCTGTCCAAAGAAGACACCTTTATGAAACTTTTAATAGAGTAAAATCACTAGTATTAGTTTTATGAGACCTTTTAGGTGCTCTTTGACTATTTTGAACACCTTAGATTCCTTGGGAAATTTGATGAAAAATTGAGAAGGGTATTTGTTGATTCTTACTCTCTAGTAAAGCTTTAAAGTACTACAACAAAAGGACCAAAAGGGTTATGAAGAGAATTGCACATAAATTTTCTCTTGAGATCAACCTAATGTGGCAGGGAACTGGTCCTCATTTAGGATGTTTGATCTTGATTTTTCACCTATTCAATGATTATATTTCCTGTTAGTGTAAAAATCGGTTAATGTGGATGCAGGTACACAAGATTCTTATATTGCAGGTTCATCAAGAAAAGATAAAGGACCTACTCAGGAATACATACTGCTTCCACTACAACCTTATAGGACAAGGATTCCAGTAAAGGATGTTGTTCAAATTGCACAAGAAAAAACTTCTGAAAATGCTTCTTCAGATAAAGATGTCCGAGATTCAAAGGATGTTGTTGATAAGGAAGAACAACATCAGATGCAAGATAATGAAAAGGATTTGTAAGATGAACTTGAGATGTTGGTTACTTAGGAATTGGTTGCTAAAGCTATGGAGGATGTTTCAAGACAAGCCTTTGAAGAAGAAAAGAGGAGAATTGCATCTCAAAAGAAGGCAGCTTAAGCTACCAGACTAACCGACTTAGTACTGATAGGCTATTTGTTAGTACTGATAGGTCTAACACACCCAATGTTAGTGCTGCTAGTACTTCCACAGGTGCAAATGCTGATGAATCATCATTTGTCTATCTTGGAGGAAAAATACCTATTGATGCATCTACTCTCCCTAATGCTGATTTACCCATTGATCCAAATATGCCTGACTTGGAAGATGCTTCTGATACTCTCCCAAATGATGGAATATTCAATGGAGCTTATGATGATGATGAAGATGTGGGTGCAGTGGCTGATTTCAACAACATGGATAACACCATTGCTGTCAGTCCTATTCCCACACTTAGAATTCATAAGGATCATCCAAAAGGACAAATTCTAGGAGATCCTACATCAGCAGTTCAAACAAGAGGGAAGATTTAAAAGGCTTCTTCAGCGCAACAAGCCTTGGTGAGTTACATTCACAAACAGAATAGAACAAACCACAAGGATCATCAGAACTGTTTGTTTGCATGTTTTCTCTCTCAAGAAGAACCCAAGACTATATCACAAGCCTTAAAGGATGAAAGCTGGGTTGAAGCAATGCAAGAGGAATTGCTCCAATTCAAGTTACAGCAGGTTTAGATACTTGTGGATTTGCCTTTTGGAAAGAAGGAAATTGGCACAAAGTGGGTTTTAAGAAACAAAAGATTAATGATAAAGATGTTCCAGCTATAGGAGAAAAAGTTGCTGAAGTAAAGGAAGAAGAGCCAGTAAAAAGAACAGGAAAAAGAAAGAAGCAAAAGGCTAGGAAAGGTATAAGTGTTGACAAGAATGCACAAGGAGATTCAGAGACTGATAAAGAGGAATCAGTGGAAGCTATGAATCCTACTCCTTTGGCTACAAAATCTAATATTGTGGTAAATTGGAAGATATTTCAGCAAGGTCAAAGAAGTATTTATCAGATAATGAGAGCAAATGGAGCTAATACAGTCTACATGAGCTTTGGAGCTATGATTAAAGACTTTACAAGAGAGGATCTTATAGAGCTATACAGGTTGGTAATGTAAAAGTATGGAACAAATAGGCCTGAAGATGCTTATGACAGAGTGCTTTGGAGTGACCTCAGGACTATGTTTGATCCACCTCTCAATGAAGATGCTATTTGGAGCTTACCACTTCAACAAAAGATGGTTAGTTAGAGGTATTATGATAAATGTGCAGTACATTGTTTAACATTGGAGGCATCTACTATATATATATGTTAGCAGATAGGAAATATCCTTTGTCAAAAGATACTTGCCAAGTGATGCTAAAGATGAAGCTTTTGGATGGAACAATGGATGAAGTTTGTTTTAAACTATTAAAGATGATTGAGAAGCAAGCTGGGATAAGAAAGTGATGAATTTATCAGTAGTAGTGAGCATATTTTTGGAAACTATGGACCAAAATGGAAGAGAGAAGGGTTTGGGTATTGGCTAACCACCACACAACAAATGGTCATCAGTTCACCATGCTTAATAGGCATAAGAACTTGCTAGTCCAAAGCAAACGGCTTTGGTAAAGACTTCTCAAATCCGTTTATGGTTGACAGTTTACCAAAAACTGTATGGTAATCAACTCACCATGTTTTTAAAACAAAGAGTTGGCTACTCTAGAGCAAACGGCTACTGGTAAAGAGATCTCAAATCCATTGATAGTTGATAGTTTGCTAAAAACTATAAGGTTATCAAAGCACCTCGTTATTATAATGAAGCATTAACTAGTCCATAGCAAATTGCTTACGGTAAAGACATATCAAATCCGTTGATGGCTGGTAGTTTACCAAAAACTACAAAGCCAACTTAATTGGATGTTGCTGTGTAGCTGTAAAGAGAAGACAAAGACTAAAAGACAAAGTATGATCTGGTTTTTCAAAGAACATCAAACAGATCATCATTCAAGAGAAGCTAAGGACTTAAAGACATGCTTGGATACAATTCTCAAAAGCCCAAACTGAAGACAACTGAAGAAACTTGAAGTTAACAAGTGAAGTTCAAGTTTAGGGGAGGATTGTTAGGAATTTTGTATAACAGGCTTAATTCTGTTAGTATTATAATTAGTTCTGCTAGTAGAATAGTTAGTACTGGTAGAAGGATTATCATAGTTAGTACTGGTAGTGTTAAAAAGTTATTACTGCTTATGTAATAGTTAAGTCTGCTTACGTAGAAATTAGTTAGAGTTAAAGATATGCATGAGATATCTTAGGAAAGGATATCCATTATCTGTATACACGTTTTGTAAAGCCCATTAGGGTTTCCTTAGTCTATAAAAGGAACCCTTGGCATATTCAGTAGATATAGTTCTACACAAGATCATAGAGATCGAATAGTAATCATAGTTTGTAATCTGTAACCTAGGCAGATTCAAAGTTTAATATAAAAGTTCTTTTGTGATATTCAATATTGTTCTTCTTAGCATTATTGATTAGATTCCGCATAATCAATAGTGTTCACTCAGTGTTTCATCATTGTTACTTTAGATTTATCTAAGGCAACAAACTCTTTACAAGTTGAAGGTTTAGATCTATTCAGTAAATCGATCCAACACAAGTGACCAAAGGAGATCACCTCTATGTCAGTCCACAATAAACTTTACCGTATACCTCTTGGATGCTAGTCCTTAAACCCGTAACCTTGGAATACACTTTGAATAAGCAATATTCAAAGTATTAGATCAAGAAAATATAAACCTTAGATATGTTTTGTTTTTTTGCCGTATGAAATAAAGGAGATAGAGAGGGAGAGAGTTTTGGTAAATTGTTGACAAATTATGAGAAGATATAAATATATTTATAACATAAAAAATTTGTCCTTTCGCTCCTCCTATCTTTTCCTACAGACTGCCAAAACAAATGTCTGCTCAGAAGGAAACAGAGAAAGAGTTAATAAGTGCATCTTGGCTTTTTAGCAATACCTAATGAATACCTCCTTAAGTTCACAAAAAAATGTTGTAGATGCTAAATCACTTTTGGGAGGTAATACAAATGAGTATATGGTGAGTAATGTAGAATCCCAGAAAAGCAGAAAACAATGTTCTAAACATCACGCTTTACAAATTTTTTCGGATTGATCAAATTGAAAAAGCTTGGACCAAAGCTTATATACGATCACCAAAATACTGATAAGATCAATTCGGAGTTCATGGTGCTCCAATATCAAAGGAGATATCAACCAAAAAGTCTTAGAAGTCTTCCTTCTTTATGAATCAGATTGCCCTCCATCATGAGAAATAAGCCCACAATCATGAGATTGACTTTTGATGGACCTTTACAATCTAGGGTTTATGAAGATGAATTGAAAAGTCTTTAGTTCCAATCATGCTATTTAAGTAATGTTTGGATTTCTCATCCCTGAGAAATACTCATGCGGTACTAAGAAGGTTAGTACTGCCAATAGGAGCACATTTTCAGAGGTTATACTAAGGCTGTAGGAAATTACATCAGTCTTCCATCTACTCACCATGTGCTCAAGATGTAAGCTTACTCCTTCCTTGCACAACAACAATCATTCATCAACTATGCGAATGACAGGATTCTCCAGCAGCTGGAGGAGATGACTATGGAGATATGAATTAAGATCTTCTATGGCAGGTGCGCTATGTTACTGTCATAGTAAACGACGTTCATTTCAGAGGATAGGAAGGAATTTAGACTTCATAAGAAAACGACCTATTTCTCTTGACTAAGTCAAACAGATTGAGCGCGAGCACAAATGCACAAAAAAGCACTTTGCTACATACAGACAAATGCAGATCTGGAAGAAACCAAAGGAGAATATCTTATGGTAACAATGGCAATGGACAATGCCCACAGCACCTAAATCTTGCCATCACAGGTTCTGGTGGCATCCAACAAATGGTCTAGGAGGCTATGACTGGATGTTAATGATTTTTTTGAAGAGAACACCAGTCAACATGAAGTGATGGCAATAACCTCTTACAAGCTCATCAAGTACTTCTACAGTGGGGTGCGGGAGCGGATAAAAATATTTCTAACAAAGTCTTTCACGAATCATTTAAACTCTTCAAAAGACCTACGATACACTGACAAGCGAAAAACATAACAAAGCCAAACTAGAAATCCAGGTGTTAAGAGATTACCATAATAGTCACTAACTAGATCTAGGATTCTTGTACAGAAAAAGAATGATTTGGCTTTAGGGTAGAAATATAAACTTCAAATTATGAGCTTACTGGCTAAGGAAATAAAAATTTAAACAAAAACCCAACTAAATCTGCGAACTTAGAAAAGGTTGTTACAGGAAAACACAAGATGAGTCTTACAAAAGATAAGATTGCAAATGGATAAAATCGACTAAGAATCTTAATGAAATCCTAACCAGTCAAATGAATTGCTAGAGATAACACACTGGTTTAGGAAATAGTAACATAATTGAGAATGAATATAGGTAGACAATCATGAAACTGATAGATGAGAATAGTTGAGTATCTTTGATGTAATCAAGTAATGAAAGAACCATCAGAACATGATAGATTATCAAAGAATGGGTATAAAAGCTGTTCCCCTACCCATTAAACGGGAACTATCTAACCCCAAGAGCTGACATATCCTTTGCAGGTTGATGAATTTGCCTTAGAAGAAAATCATTGAGTCACCAACACTACGCTTAATACTAAAAACAAGGTGAGACGTAGTGTCAAACACATGCTGAAAACCTAAGTCATCCAATGATCAGTTGTGTCTAAATCCTAAGATTACCAGAGATAGAGTTTATCACGAGGATTGGAACTCAGATCTGATGAGGAAGAAGAGTATGAAGTGCAAGTTAGACCTGAGACTCAAACCTATCAGACTAGAGATGATAAAAGTGAGTCAAAAATTCTAAGAAAAAAGAATGGGTTTAGGAAAGTAAAAGCTTTTTGTTTAGATAAAAGAACTGACCATATGATCAAAGACTGTCAGATTTACATGACAAAAAAGTATCAAGAGCCTAAGCTAAAAAATGTGGTTCATACTGGTCAAAGGGAGGGAAAACCAATATGGGATAATACCAAAAGGGTTAATCATCAAAACTTTTCATAATACCCACATTTAAGTAAGACTTTTGTCCCATCAGGGATACTAACAAGAACAGGTTATGCATGAGGCCAAGTGTTAGTACTGCGTAGGCCAAGATGTTTAGACTGGCTAGTTCCATAGTACATTAGTACTTGCTAGGCTGTTTGTACAGCTAGGCCAAGTGTTTGAGTACTGCAATGCCTGTTCTAAATGTTAGCCGAAACCTATTTACCCAAGACTGCAACAATGTTAAAGACCAAGAGGCTTATATTCCATCTATCAAGAGGTCTTACTCACACAACACCAACTTTTAGGCACCCAAAAGACTTAAAACAAGAATGTAAAAACTTTTGGGTTCAAAATATCTCTACTGCTCATGGACACAAGCAGCAGTAGATAATCACTCGTAAGGGTAAAGCGTGAATACTAACTATAAAAAGAGATAAGATGGTATGGATGCCTAAGGGAAATTATTTGGAAT
This sequence comes from Tanacetum coccineum, assembly GCA_026074375.1. Lineage (NCBI taxonomy): Eukaryota > Viridiplantae > Streptophyta > Magnoliopsida > Asterales > Asteraceae > Tanacetum > Tanacetum coccineum. Next base: position 33,848 of record BQNB010045521.1, read on the forward strand.
CATGTGTACCCAAACGACCGTGGATCATTCATTGCTCAACAGAAGGTTCTTGAAGTATGTTGACACCCAACGGGATTTACAAGTTCTGTAATGGCTTGGGATCCCCTACAGACAGATACCGAATTCTCTTACTTTTGTGGCAGGGCAATCCAGACAGATCTTGTTACCGGGATCATGGCAGTGGTGGATAGTGTTGCATCTAAGCCATATGCCTCGGCAACAACACACACAATCTTTCAGACTATGAAATTTCAATGGAGGCTCTTATGACTTTTGAATGTGAATCCCAAAGGAGGTAAAATAAACAGGTAAAGGAAAATCGAAACTGCTAATTTAGACTTGATGATGTTTATTTTGTAGATAACTTTAAGTTTAACCTTTTCTCCCTGTCATCACAAATGTGTGATCCAAGAAAAGATAGTGGACCTTTTTACTGAGTCCAGACAATGCCTTATCTTAAGTCTCCTAAGCTTTAAGCTCGTTGATGAAAGATCACGTTGGTAACTTACGAGCACACACACACTAAAAAGGATGCTTGTGAACAACTAGGAGTTAAAGAAACATTGTTCCTTCTGAAGGTATAGACTTTTTATTTATCAAATGTCAACATCAGATGAGTCTAAATTATGGCATAAGAGATTAGGTCATGTGAATTTCAAAAATATAAATAAACTTGTTAAAGGTCACCTAGTTAGAGGTTTACCTTCAAAAGTTTTTGTGAATGACCACACTTGTGTTGCCTGCAAGAAGGGTAAGCAACACAAGGCCTCCTATAAGGCCAAGTTAGAAAGAATCATCAGAATGCCCCTAGAATTACTTTATATGGACTTATTTGGACTTGTCTCTATAGAAAGTATTAACAAGAAAAGGTACTGCTTATTTGAGTAACGTGATGATTTCAGCAGATTTTAGTTATGAATTTTTCTTCTCTACCAAGGATGAAACATCTAAATCCTTTGTAATCTTATCATATGCTTAGAAAAACAATTAATCATTATTTAAAATCATTACATGTGATAATGGGACAGAGTTTAAGAATCATGCTATGAATGAATTATGTGCTAAGAAAGGAATCAAAAGGGAGTTTAGTGTAGCTAGAACTCCACAGCAGAATGGTGTTGCAGAAAGGGAAAACATGACCCTAATTGAGGCAGCAAGAACTATGTTAGCAGACTTACTTTTACCTATCCCATTTTGGGCAGAAAGACAGTTAAATAACTGCCTTGCTATGTACTGAATAGGGTATTAGTGACCAAACCTCAAAATAAGATACCTTATGAACTATTAATAGGTAAATCACCCAGTATAAGTTTTATGAGACCTTTTGAGTGCCCTTTGACTATTTTGAACACCTTAGATTCCTTGGGCTAAAATTTTGATGGGAAATCTGATGAAGGTTATTTGCTTGGATACTCTACCTCACGTAAAAGCCTAAAGAGTAAATCAACAAAAGGACCAAAAGGGTAAGAAGAGAAAAACTTGCACATCAATTTTCTTGAAGATCAACCAAATGTGGCAGGAACTGGTCCTAATTGGATGTTTGATCTTGATTTTCTCACAAATTCAAATGACTATATTCTATTAGTATGATAGAAATCAGAGTTAAAATGGATGCAGGTACACCAGAGTCTTATTTCATAGTTCACCAGGGGGGGGGGGGTGGGGTGGAGTGAAAAAGATAAAGGACCTACTTCAGGAATACAAACTACTCATAACAACCTCATAGGACATGAATCACAATACCAGATGTATTCCTCCAAGCTAGCGACCTGAAAGACTCTCTTTAAAATGAGTTTCCTAAAGACAATGAATGCTAACCAAGCTCAGAAGATGTCACCACCTAACAAATATCAGAGTATAATGGCAACCGAGGGAGTGTGACTTCATGATTATCATACTTCTAAGCAATACAGAACGACCTCTATATGAGACGTTTTAAGAAATCGGATCACTTGAATTAGGAAATAATAAATTGAGTTACAAAATTCAGTGGACACGCATAAATCACGACCAATAATACGACAATGTTTTTAAATAGTACAAGTGATCTTCAGATAACGGGAAATGACTGCAATGCATGAGACTATCATAATACATTTCATTCTTGAAAATACCTGAGAAAACATTGCTAAAATGTCAACATAAAGTTGGTGAGTTCATAGGTTTGTTTAAGCAGAAAAATGTAGTGTTTGTGAATCACAAGATTTCATCCACATATGACAATATAACAGATACAAAGTCATATAAATTGCATTACTATTGTCTAAGCTCATGACACCGAAGCGTTAACATATACCAACAATGAATGAATGCCCTTGCAGGTGTCTAACCTGGGTAGACTGAATGGATTGCCACCCGTAGTCTGACTCCAAATGAAACTGTGTTTCTTGACTATTGTCCAGTCCAAGACAAACACAGGGACTGTTCACTCCGCACAGATACTATCACATAACATGCCAACGCTTACAAGAAGTAACGTTCACTGATAAATCTGGGCAGATAGTAACATAGGTTAATTCGGGACAAAGACCAATCAGTAATGAGAGTTGTACTTGTCTTTCGACACGTTGACAATAAGCAATGTTCTCGACGACACACGATCATTCTAAAACTAGAGCAGGGGCTATGAAACTCACCTTGACGTTTAATCGTTGGAGATTGGAAAAGATTAAGCGGCACGTCAAATTACATGAACTCAGTCAAAACACCTAATTAATATAACAATTACTGAGTGACATTCTACAAATTAATGTATGACATAAACTCATGCAATTGGATCAAAAAGGGTATTGTCGTTTACGGTGTTAACGTTTACTGTTTTTCAAACGTGTCTATGATTAAACCGACAGCTCTAGGGACACTTACACTTACTAAGTATTCTAACAGACTCATATCACCTATCACCGTCGTAATTTATACCACAAAGTCCACAGGCGACTTTATATCTAAAGAAATATAAACATCCATTTGTACACATTTAGTATGGTTTATACACGTATATTTTAATCGCGTATTTTATTTATACCGTAACCGTCAATTGATTTGTGTAATTATAAGTTTTATACCTCACGGTTCGTTCGACCCGCTTAATCGATAAGAATTAATTACCTGTCGCTAATGCCCTTAAGTTTCCATATTGACACATGTAGTCCTCTAATTTCCCTTTAACAAATAGTTGCTCATTGAATATTTAAATTCTTCATATTTTAGCATTCTTATACACTCTTCATTATATTTTACGCTTTAAACCAACTAAGTGTTTAAATATCGTAGTGCCAAGGAATTCATATAAAAGCCGTGTCAAATTTGTTTTATACATTTACGAGTTAAATGTGTTGCTATTATTTCTTGTTTATCCGAAATCGTATACATTTTCTACTTTTTCGAGTAAGCCTTGCTCCGTTAACGTGTTTACAAATTTTCTTGAACTTTTGACACGAAACAACCCAAGGACTCAAAACACGCAAGCTAACACTCCCTTCCGTCTAAATTGTTTAAAGTAAAAAATACATGTGAGTGGTAGTGTGCATTATTTTTATACCAACAACCCCCCCATGGCCTACCCCTCCTCCCATTTCTGTTTTCCTGTCGTGTGTCCCCATCAATGGGTTAATGGCCACTGTTATGGCTTTCTTCCTTCTCTCAAACGCACCTTTAAATGTTACTATCTAGGTTTTCTTGTAACACTTATGGGTTGCCAAGCTATATAGGTTGTGCACGAGATAGAATAAGATTGGAACTAAGGGTTTTTGTGTGTCGAGCTTTACGCGTGACCCATTTTTGGTGGCACTGCACACAGTGGTGGCAACCAGCCGCGAAACCCATGGTTTCCAACAGTGGTGGCAGCACACTGTGTCGCACTTGGATACAAATGTGGTGGCCTTATTCCGACATGTGCCTACGAGGCCTAGGCACGAACCAACAAGCATGATGTGCTCATTTTTACTAGAGTCTATGTCACACCAAAGGTGAGCAAATGGCTCATTGCGGTTCGACTTAGGTTACATGGTCACACCCATGTCATAGGTCAAGGACACATATCAGAAGTTCTACAATATTTCACGCGTAAACCTAGCGTTTGCTTGTCCATAGTGAGCCGGTCGTAAAGAACCACATGACTCGTATATTAATGAAATTTTTCCCTAAGTTTTCGGTATTGGTTTCCACGCATGATGCGTTGTTTCAAAATCTATTAACATCGTTATTCTATGCTGTTTCGACCAATAGTATTTACATGCGGTAACAATATTACTCATGCCTAGGTCGTAAGGTCGTGAACACAGGATTTCAAGCCTGAGGCTTTCGTTTAGTTCTTAGTCCAAGATTAGTCCCCCGCCCCCCCCGTTGCCTTGGTTTTGTTCGTCTTGTTAGGCTACCAAAGGTAATTGACCTATCATGGATACGATGCTAAACAGTTACAAAAAAAAAGAAACACATTACGACATGACCAATATTGTAAATGGGTTTCAAAACATACGATGACCGAGGAGCTTATGAATCCAATCCCTTGGTTAATACTTCTCCGAACCCGACGTCTCCTAGCTCGAAAGTCCTCACTTAAATCGTGTTGCTTAACTCTTGTTTTTCAATATTTAGTTGTGATAGAAGAGCTCGTGCATGATGCCTCATTTATACGTAAGGTGATTCTAACTAGTTTCTCTGAGACCAAGCATGAGAGTGATAACACATACATAATACTATAAGTGTATGATATCTATTTTGTGATGATCACCCTTTTTATAATCCTTTTAAAGAATATATACTTTTGGGTATGAAATGAAATGATATTGAAACGAGACTAGCAGGTGAATATTCTCAAAGGTGTAAGGACCTAGATGTAAGAAAACAAATGATGGTGTTAGCTCATTTATTTTAAATTCCTTTCTACTGATTGACCTAGATAGTATTTTGCGTATTTGAGTTTTGAGGAAATGAAACGTCAAATTATATTGTTTGTTTAGTAAAGTCTAACTATTGGCTCATTTATACTTTATTTATTTAAGTCATGAACGGGTATTCATAAAATACATATAGTCGTGTGACATTGAGTTTGCGCGGCGTTAAAAATAAAATATGAATTATATGTTACGCGATCTCTAAAGTACCCCCATTATGATGAGTAAACAAATGACGATTTATGCACGTATTAAACCTTAAGCTGGCGCAAAATGTTATATGTCGCTTGAAAGATTACTTTAATTGAAGTAACGTACATTTGAGAAATGACTTGCGATAACAATCCTTTGCATGAAAGGAACAAGAAGTTCTTCAATGTTTTATGATGTGCTACATCCACCCCACTTATGCGATTCGTTGCCCGTAAATCAAGACGTTGTGGTAAGACCGTGGGTTTTGTGAATCGAATGGGGGAATTTCTCCCTGAACTGGCTTCAATGTTCCAAGTGTTCACTGGGCCCTCTTCGTGCGTTCCCAATGGACATTAACGATGGGTATAACGGCTTCGCTCGAGTTGCATTGACCTCGCGGTCCCATTAATCTCTACGGGTTCTTCAACTAAAATTGAGTTGGTCGACGAGTTGGGAAATCTTCCAAGGGAATAAAGAGTGTGTCATCGACAAACACTTTCTTTAGGTTGCAAACGTGAATACACATTGTGTCCGTCGAGCATAAGTCCTTGAGCAATATCCAAACGGTAAGCAACTGAACCAATCCTTTCCTATGATTCGAACAGGGTCCAATATAACGAGGGTTTTAACTTTCCACCTTTTCCAAATCGCACAACCCCTTCTCCAGGGCGCAAGACCAGTGACTCGCAGGACACTCTTTATCTCCAACTTTCAACTCAAGAGAGGCCACGCCCTCTTGTCACCATAGCACTTTTGTCGATCCACGTGCAGCTTGCATGTGAATCCCTAATCTTGAAAAACATCTTTACTGTAGTCTCACACAATAATCTCTAGTCCGTAAGTTGTGCTTCTCAACTTCAGCCGCAACAAACGGGCGAAAACGACACTTTCCTACCACCGTAAAGTGCTTAGAACGAGTGCCATCTTTAATGCTCGTAGTTCGATACTCTAATCTTGTCTACGAAAAACTTCTACTAGGGGTAAATTGCGCCTAATCCATAACCATTTCCGAAGTCTCAGATAACAAGCAAGCTCTTACACTGTTTCTCTAATGTTTTAAACATGGTCCTCTCACCACACTGACCATCGGTCTGAGGGATGGTAAGTCCAGTTCCAAGTCTAACTGCGTCACCCAATGCTTTATGCACAAGATTTCCAAACTTTCACACACAGTGCAATGGCCTTATCACGATCGTTAGATGATATGCGACCAACCGTAATTCCCTGTCTAGCTACATCTCACTTCATAGTATAGCCTTTGTCATTTTATTTCTGTACACAGCCACTCGTCTCTCTCATTGTGCAAAAAGTGCGCAAAACTTGGTAAAAACTCACATTCAACCAATGACCCCAAAATCAAATCGAATCCTCGCTGGCGTTATTGGGTAGTTTGGTGATGAAAATCCTTGTTATCTTCGTCCTACTTCCATTCTGGTAATTGGGGTTGGATCCAATAAACTAGAGGCCTCCGAACATCAGCCTTGACCTGGCACAATCAGGCATTTTGGCTTACATATGTGGCAATTTCAGTCCTTCATGTTTGGCCACCAATATAACATTTTCATTGTCATGGTACATCTTGTCTGATCCTGGATGATAGAATACTTTGATTAATGTGGACTCGTGGCATAATCATAAAGGTCTTTGTCACCGTAACATGTAACCAACACCTAATTATCCAAAAGCATAAAGTTTTCCCATCACGCAGCTTATCTAATTTCTTTAGCATGGCCTTCAATATCTTCTGCTTCAGGTTTTAGTAACCTAACTGCTTTTTTCTGAGCCTCAGGATTCGGCCGAACGTCCAAGCCAATGTCACATGAACCAAGGCTCTACTCGCAACGGTTAGATTCTTCCTTTCGACATAAGGCATCTGCTACTACATTCCGTGCTTTCCCCGGGTGATAACAATTGTCGCAATCTTAGATCACTTAAGACTTCTATTCCATCGGCCGCGGTGCCAATCATATTGGAGGACACTTTTAGTCTAAGATATTTTGTAAGACTATTGTGGTCGGTGTAATCTCACATACTATTTCGTCTGCATAATAAAATACACGTGTCTCTCCAGATCTCCCGGGCGAACACATACGAGCTCCTAAACTCTATTATCTGATTGTAAGTTCTCTAGTGAATTTTTAGTTCTGCCTTGAAAGCGTATGCAATATCCTTCATTCACTGCATACAGTACCACAACCTAATAACCCTTTTATAGATGCAATCCACAGTCCATACCAACACCACAATTTTCACTGCCTTCCGGTAGTGCAAAAATAGGTGCAAACACTAGATTTTACCAATAGCGGAGAAAGCATCTTCACGTTCTTCCACACTATTTCGAACTGCTGTTCTTCTTGCAAAGCTCAGTCATGGCTTAGCTATTTGGAGACATCCTTCGATGAATCTCCTATACAGTAGCCGAGTGTGCAAGACCTAAGAACCTAGCAAATCTCCCGAAGAGAGTGGTTGGAGATGCCCAAATCTTAACTGCATTCAAACATCTTAGCTGGGTCTACGTGAATACCACTGCTTATCAATCACAGGTGACCAAGGAAAAGGAATTTAACCGTATTGATCCAAAATTCCACACTTGAGAATTTGTCAATACATTTCTTCTATCCATCAACAACTCCAGAATAGTTTTTATGATGTTCCTCGTGTTTCCTTTCTCATTGGCGGGAGTATATGAGAAAATCACGACATTAGCAAACACAATCACAAACTTGCCAGTATGGTTAGCACACGACGAGTTCATGAGGTCCATGAAACAACACCGCAGGTACGTTGGTCAACACCACCAAGGCCTACACTTGAACTCATACGTGTCCCGTATCGTGTTCTGCAAGCAGTCTTGGGGAGTCATATTCTTCTCCATAACCCTTACACTTATGATAAGCCCTACCTTAAGATCGATATTTGAGTAGATGCTCGGATCACTTACGCAACTGATCGAAATAAGGTCATTGATCCTTTGTAAAGGGATATGATTTTTCAACTGTAGATGTTTTTGTTTCAACTGAGCACGATAGCATAATACACATGTCGGAAAGATCCTCCTTCTTTTTGACAAATAAGATTGGTGCTCCCTATGAAGAGGGTGCTCCCCACGGAGAGGAACTTGGTCTTATAAAACCTTTGTCAGAAAGTTCTTTTAGCTGTTCGGCTAGTTCTTTCATTTCTGCAGGTGCAAGACGGTAGGGTGCACGTGCAACAGGTGCAGCTCCGGGTATCAGCTCGATGTGAAATTCTACTTGGCGTGTCGGGGGTAATCCTGGCAAATCTTCAGGAAATACTTCCGGAAAGTCTCTGACAACAGGCACATCTTCAATTCGCCTTTCTGGGATTTCAGTTTCCTCCTCCTTCATCATTTGAATCAAGAACACTTGACATCCTTGGTTGATGTACTTCTGCGTCCTGATGCTCGAGATGACTTCTAATCTCGATTTGTTTTTAACTCCGCTCCTTTCGCCTTGTACGATTAGCATATCATTTCCATACGGAACACGAATGTACTTCTCATAACACACAACCTCTGCGCGATGTTCGGCCATCCAATCCATTCCGACGATGACGTCAAAACTTCCTAGTTCTATAGGGAGTAAGTTGATTTTGAATAGGTGATTTTGCAAGTTAAGAGTACACCCTCTTAAAATAGTATTTGTGGTTAGCGACTTTCCGTCGGCTAACTCCACGCTATAATTAGTGTCTAGGGTTGTAGGATGGATGTCTATATATTTACTGAAAGCATATGACACAAAGCTTCTATCCGCACCAGTATCAAATAGCACCGAAGCATAAACATTATTGATCAGGAACGTACCATTCACCACGTTGTTATCTTTCACCGCAGCTTCAGCACATAGGCTGTATACTCTGCTAGGTGCTCTGCGTCCTCCTTGAGTACTGATTGATGCTTGGTTATTTCTCTTAGGATTTCCTTGATTCTGCCTCTGATTGTTCTGAAGATTTTACGGGTTGCCTCGAATTTGGTTTCCTCCGCCTTGATTTCCATGGTTTGGACACTTGTTCTTGTAATGTCCCTTCTCGCCACATCCGAAACAAGTAACATCACTTCCCTGTCCTCTTTGGCTTCTGGGTCCTCTTTGGCTTGCGGGACGAGGTGGAGCTCGGCAGTCTTTGGCCTTATGTCATGCCCTTCCACAGTTGTGACAAGTAGGAGGGCATGCGTCAGTGTGATGTCGTCCACACTTTCCGCAGTAAGGTAATTTGCCAGCGTAAGAACCTTGCCCAGCTGTAAACACCCTTGCTGTCTCTGGACGTTTGTTCGGATTGAGATTACTAGTGGTGTTGGGGTTGTTGTTGTTGTAGTGGTTTCCGTTCCATTTCCGCTTGTCACCAGAGTTTTCTCCTAACTCTTGGACTACTTGGTACATCAGTCCTTGAGCCATTTCAATTGCTTCATGCAAATCTACTGGTTTGGATGAGGTTACATTACCCTTGATGTTCAAAGTTAGACCTTCAATGTAACGTTCCAACAACCGGTCGGCGTTGGGTACCATTTTAGGGCATAAGAGGATGAGTTCTTGGAAACGTTGATTGTAGGCGGTAAGGTTTGTGCCTTTCACCTTTAAATTCCACAGTTCATTTTCCATTTGCTTGACTTCATTTCGAGGACAGTACTTCCGGATGAACATAGCCTTAAAATCACACCAAGGTGTTGCATGAGCGATATCGAGAGTAACAGAACGAACGTACACGTTCCACCAAGTTAAAGCGCTATCTAGCAGTGTACTAGAAGCAAACTTAACTCTGTCACCTTCTGCAACGTTGCTAATCACAAATTGAGATTCTAGTTTCTTAAACCATCGGGTTAAGCCTACAGCACATTCAGTACCACAGAAGTTTTCATGCATGACTGCACGGAATTCTTTGTAGTTGCATGCCTTATTCTAGGAAGAGTTGGATCCTAGGTTGGTCTCTTCTTGAGTGCTTGCAGCATGGGTTACAGTGGCAGCTGCGAGTGCTTCAGCTACTCTTATGTCAATGAGTTGGTCGAGCATCTGAGTGTCAATGACACTGTTGATGTCCACATTGTTTCGGTTGGTCGATCGGTTGACTGGAGGGTTCCGGCGGACAGTCGAACGTCGTCCGGGTGCCATTTTTTATAAGAGGGACAATGGAAATGACAGTTATGAAATGTACAAAAGTTATATGCGTCAGGAGGGTCACGTTACTACAAATGGCATGCATTTTGAATCAATACTGTTATTATTCGCAAACACGATACTTATTTCAAAGAGTAAGGGAATACAAGAGTTCACTAGCCGTGAC
>BQNB010045522.1:11247-44226 GCA_026074375.1 Tanacetum coccineum
GTCATGTGCCCTGAGCATCAACTATCAAATATACCTCTATCTACCATGTTCTTGAGTGGATGATCCTGCACATGAAAAAGAGAAATTAGTTTCTCTTAGGGACCCATGCCTGTACAGGCTTGGGTCTGCCTTGTGGACCTTTTGTAATCACAGTTCTAATAAAAGTTGGTCCACCATTACAATTGGAGTTTGGTCTAGTGGGTCTCCAATTATAACCTGCTGAGGTCTTAACAGCAGATCCCCAATTTCCCTTTACAGCATTGAAATAAAACATTTTTGTTGTATTTCTATCAATGGGTCTTCTCACAGGTGAATAAGATTTAGAAAAATGATTTATTTGATTAAATTGATTCACCTATGGTCTTTTAGGACTAAAACTGTTTGAGGTTCTGGTAGGTACTGGCTGTCTAGATCTAACAGTATTAACATTAGAACTAACAGTACTAACTCTAGGCCTAACAGAATTAACATTTGTCCTACCAGTATTAATATTAGACCAAACAGAATTAACATTTTGCCTAACAAAATTAATATTTGTCCGAACAGTATTAACATTAGGCCTAACATAATTAACATTTGGCCTACCAGAATTGAGTATTACTGATCTAGGAACAAAATGATTAGCATGATTAATCATGTCAGCATTATTCCATACTGGTTTTGTCACCCTATTACCAGTATTAAAAACCCTTTGTTTCTTAGGTGCAGCCTCTCTAGCCATTTTCTTTTCATAGTAGTCACAATCTTTGATCAAATGGCTTAGACTACCATAAACAAAACATTTCTTCTTTGTGAAAGAGTAACCTTCCCATAGTTCTCTTTCCATCATAGCATTCCAATTCTTCCTGTTAACTTAGAACCTCATTATTTGATTTTATTTCATACCCTAAGCCAATTTTACTACTTGAACTCATGCCAGAATTAATTAATCTCCAAAGATTCTTGGAAGAATCTTTCCATGAATCTAATGTTTTCTGCAATTGTTCCTTTTCTTTTACAGCTTTCATTCCAATTCTCCTATATTTTTTAAGCTTTTCATCTTTTTCATATATTTCATTTGCCTGAAATGTAAGCTTTTCATTTAGAGAAAGTTGCTGTTTTTGAAAAGTAACAAGTTGAGCTTCTAGTTTCTTAACAGCTTGACTATAGGCAAGTATTTGTGCTTCTTGATCACCTAACTGATTCATTTGTTCATCACACAGTGTTTTAAGGGTATTGTATGAATCAATGCAAGTTTTAGAACACAAAGATACCTCACTACTTGAGCTGATTGCCATGAGTGCATGATTTGACTCTTCTTCCTCTACTGTATGTTCTCCCCAATTGACAACACCATCATCCATTATCAGCAAACAGTTCTGTTTCTGCTCTTTCTTTCCAGCTCCTTGATCTTGATAAAAAGGGTCTCTTTTAAACTGTTGTTTTAAAACAGCTTTCTGCATCTTCTTTGAATTTGCATTACCACCAAACCTAGTTCTGATGGCTTCCCAGATTTCTTTTGCATCATCCATTCCATGAAATCTTCTCATATGTTCCTTGGGAATGGCCATTAGCAAGATATTCTTAGCCTTCCTTTCCTTTTCAACAGCTTGAATTTCTGCAGCAGTTACTGGTGGAAGTATTCGAATAACACCATCCTTTCCAGTTGAAATTCTCTTCTTGGAGTTTCCATTCTGAATTACCTTCCAAACATCATTGTCAATGTACTCAAGGTAATGCTCCATCTCCATAGCCCATATATCATACTCCTCCTTCTTCAGAATTGGGAGTTTGATATTTGAGATAGCAGTTGTTTGAGGAATCACCTGTTGTTGTTGTTTAGGTGCAGCACCAGTGTCTGATGCATCTTCATGGTTTGATGCTTCATCATCACTGAGATGTTGAGAGAACTCATCATTAGCAGGTTGAGACATTTTGTAAAGATCTGAAAGAGAGTGTTTGTTTGTGGTTCTAGTGATTCTTCTTACTCAGAGTCCCTCTATTGGCTCTGATACCACTTGTAGGTCCTTTGTATTGGATCTATATAGCCTTTGTAAGACAATAGCTAACTTGAATAAATCCAAATCAACTATGTGAGAGACACTGACTATGAATATCAAGTGTTAATGCGGAATCTTAACACAAGAATTAAGAAGAACAATAATACTAATTTTGCTATTGATTTCTATTAAGCTTCAATGCTTCTATTACACATATAAAACTCTATGCCGTAGGATTCCTTTTATACACCAAGGAAACCCTAAAATGCTTTACAAAACATGTGAAAGGATAATGCATATCATTTCCTAAGATATCTCCTAAAATATCTCTAAGATAACTATTACCTCTATTCTGTTACATAAACAGACTTAACTACATACGACCAGTACTAACTATAGTACTGCCACTCTACCAGTACTAACTATAGTACTGCCAGACTTAACTTAGTACTGCCAGACTTAACTTAGTACTGCCAGAACTAACTAATACTACCAGACTTAACTATTATACTACCAGTATTAAGTCTTTTACAATCTATTTCCCAACAATAAGCTAGACTATAAAAAGCTAAAAACATATAGCTAAATATGATGAATAAGCACAAAGAGGCAGAATAAAGCTCAAATAAGCAAATAGATAAGCATATAGGCAAATAATAAGCAAATTTAAGCTAGGAATTTAAAAACAAAATAGTAAATAGAGAACTTACTTAAGCCTTAGCTTAACAAAGGCAAAATTTGCTCAAAGAGCTTATCAACAGCTCTAGCTTATCTTTGATAAGCCAGTAAAAGTCCTTGGAAGCTCATCCCTTGCTAGCTTCCCTTCCATAAGCTTAAGAGTCTAATAATCAAAGTATTAAGCTAATTTTAAGGTTTAAGTGAGATAAAGACTAAATTGAGCTCAATCACAAGCTTATAGAGTTGCGAGAGCTTATAAGAGCTTATTGGTCCGTACACTATCACTAGAGCTTATAAAGAGCTTTTGACAAATTTATTAAAGAAAACTCAAATTTCATTAACTAAAAAGGCTTGATTACATTACTTGAAAAGAAAATTACAAAAGTTTAAATGAAAATTACATTGACTTAAAACTTAAAAGCTTAAGCTAAATTTCCTAAAAATCTAAAAGCTAAAAACTAACTAATTTTTTTGTGTGTGGGAGTGTGAGGCAATAAATAGCCTGTTGATGAAGCTTCTAGGAGCCTGAGTTTGTTAGATGCTCCTCCAATCCTGTCCATCCAACCTTGCTCATCATTGGATCTCTAGTGTCCACCGTTAGATTAAATTTTGGGACACACAGATTACCAACGTGGCATCCGTGTGTCAGGCTTGATTGTGCTTCTTTTGAGAGTAGGGTTAGTGTAAATTATCCATCCTTGTGTGTTTCTTTTGCTAATCCGTGATCCTCCTTTGTAGGTATTGGCCAATGAGAGAGCTTAGATGACATTTTACCCTGCCAGCGTGTGCTATCACACCTGAATTACCCTCCTTACCCCTTAATTGGTAAAATCCCTATGATTTTGACTGAATGGTTAAATCGGGAGAGATGATCTATAGTAGTTTAACTACTTTTCCCGCTTGATTTTTAACTGAAGGGGTAAGGGAGTTGACTGGGTAGTTGACTTGGGCTATTGGGGTAAAGTTTTGGGCTAGGGTAAAGGTTTTATGGCTTTGGGCTTGGATTTAACAAGTGTTAGGTTTTTGTTAAATAATAGTTAACGGGTGTTAACTTCTTTTAATAGAAGTTAACACCGTTAGGGCTTTAAGGCTATTTTTGCAATTTGGATTATCTTGATGGCTGATTTGGAAATTAGATGGGTTTTGTCTTGTTGTGACTTTGACACGAGCAAAAAAAATTTTGGACCGAACGAAAAAATTTTTCTAGCAATCTTGTGTGACGAAAACGGTTTCAGTAAAACAGCCATAACTTTTGATCCGTAAGTCCGTTTTAGGCCCGTGACCTCTCAAATCGAAGAGAAAAACGTGACGGATTAACAATTGTAATACCTTAGTGGTTAAGGATTTTTCGAAGGCCAAAAAATCGTTTTCTATGATTTATTGACATTTTTCAGTTTTTTTGAATTTTTCGTCACTGATTCCGAATCAAATCACTCACATCCAGACATGGCAATGTATTCAGCCTCTGTGGTTGAGATCGCAGTGCTCTTCTGTTTCTTTGATGACCAGCTGACTAATTTATCTCCAAGGAACTGAGCACTTCCTGACGTACTTCTTCGTGTGTCTTGACAACCTGCATGGTCCGCATCTGCATAGGCCGTTAGTGCCATAGCGGTGTCTTTCGGATACCAAAGTCCCCAATTAATGGTTCCTCTGAGATACCGAAAGACCCGTTTAAGTGCTTCAAGGTGCTTTTTGGTAGGCGATGCCTGATACCTAGCACACATGCATACAGCGAATACAAGGTCGGGTCTGCTGGCAGTGAGGTACATTAGGGAGCCGACCATACTACGAAATCGAGTCTGGTCAACTGGAATCCCTAAGGGGTCCTCATCCAGTTTAAGTCGATCCACCATGGGTGTATCAACAGGGTCACACGAATCCATCCCAAATTTCTTTAATATTTCTAGAGCAAATTTTGATTGATTAATAAAAATGCCTCCGGGACTTTGAGAAACTTGTAATCCTAGGAAAAAAGACATTTGTCCCATCATTGACATTTGGAATTTTGAACTCATCTCATTGGAAAATATGTCACATGCTTTAGGGTCGGTCGAGGCAAATATGATATCATCTACATATATTTGAACAAGAAGAATATGTTTGCCTATTTTCCGAGTGAATAATGTCGGGTCAACTGCACCTTTGGAAAACTTGTTGTCCAGAAGAAACCATGATAAAGTGTCATACCACTCCCGAGGAGCTTGCTTTAAACCATACAGAGCCTTCTTCAGATGATAAACATGTGTCAGATGACCTAGATCAACGAAACCCTCTGGTTGACAAACATAGACTTCCTCCTTCAACACGCCATTAAGGAATGTTGTCTTGACATCCATTTGATAGATAGTCATGTTCTTACTGACGGCATTAGCTATGAAGATTCTTATAGCCTCGATGCATGTAACCGGTACAAAGGATTCCTCGAAGCCAATACCCTCCTCTTGTCGATATCCCTTGGCCACCAACCGAGCCTTGTTTTTTAGAACATCACCGTACTCATCAAGCTTAACTTTGTAAATCCACTTGAGAGCAATAATCATGACACAGCCTGGTCGTGTTACTAATTCCCATACTTATAGTCGATCAAATTCGTGAATCTTATCTTGCATGGCTTGAAACTAGCAATCTTCAGTTATGGCAGATTTGAAGTTCTTTGGTTCGACTTTAGACAGTACAGAGTTATACAAGCACCACAAGGCATCGGTTGCAAGTTGTTTTCTGGTGGATACCGGTCAAGAGGGATTGCCAATGACATTATCAAGCAGGTGATCCTTGCTCCATTTCCCGAGATGATGATGTGGTTGAGATACATGAGTTGAGTCCGCTAAACTTACATCCCCAGATGATGATGCTTCAGAACTAGGTTTCAGAGCAAACACGTTTACGAAGGGATTGTTGTCAACAGGAGCAAAAGGATTGTCTTCAATGATAGTAGATCCAGCCGTAACACCTTGATGTGAACTGGGAGATTGTAACACCAAAGATGACGGTAAATGACTTGGAGAAGCTGCATCTTGATCAATGGTAGTAGAAGAAGGTGTATCGGCTGAATTGACTGGAACTGGAACTGCTAGAGCAGGAGAAACTGGTCTTTCAACACGAGGAGGTTCTAGGAATTCATCGAACATCGGTTGGAATAAAATCTCTAGTTCTTTATTAGTTGGGGGTACATAAGGTGCTGCAAGGACCGGATTGGGTACGAGCCCTGAACTTATTTGTCCAGGCGTCAGAAACGTAGGAGCAGGTCCTGTACTGAGTTGCACAGGAGCCATTGGCTCAGACAGCTCATCGAATTGAATGTGAATAGTTTCAATGATTTTTCGGGTTCGTTTGTTGTAGATTCTATAACCCTTCCTGCTGGGAGCATAATCAACGAAAATTCCAATATCAGTTGTTGGTTGCAATTTTCCAAGATCCTCACTGTCATTTGTCGGGTAACAAAGAGCACCAAAGACTCAGAAAAAAGTAATGTCAGGCTTCTTATCATGAACCAGCTCGTAAGGAGTTTTGTTATGACGAGTGTGTATGAGGGAACGATTTTGGGTGTAATAAGCAGTAGCAACAGCTTCTGCCCATAGAAAAATCGGAGCCTTGGAGAATATCAACATTGTCCTAGCATCCTCCACAAGAGTATGGTTCCGTCTTTCGACAACGCCGTTCTGCTGTGGAGTCTTTGGAACTATTTTTGGTGAAAAATGCCTACACGTTCATAATATTTAGTCAGAATTTTATTAACAAATTCGGTGCCATTATCGATACGGGTGTATCTGACAGTTTTGTTGAGACCGACTTGTGTTTGCTTTAGAAAGTTAATGACAAACTCTAAGGTTTCATCTTTCGATCTCAAAAACTTAACCCAAGTAAACCTAGAATAGTCATCAACGATGACTAAGATGTATTTCTTCCTATTAATTGTTTGCACTCGCATTGGTCCACATAAATCCATATGAAGGGTATTAAGAACTTCCAAGTTGGTGTTTTCAGCTTTGGGTGTGTGGGTATGCTTGTTGCTCTTTCCTAGTTGACATGCGGAGCAAAGATGATCTTTCTCAAACTTCAATCTAGGTAAACCTCTTACTAAATCCTTTCTTGCAAGGTCATTGATGGTGCCGAAGTTTAAGTGGTTTAAACGTCGATGCCATAACCATGATTTGTTCTTGGAGGCTTTGGACAACAAGCAGATTGGGGAGGACTTCATCATGTCTTAAACCAAGATAGTGTACAAATTAGAACCACAAGAACCTTTCGATTAGAATCAACCCCTATCTAGGTATCACGAACATAACATGAGTGCTTCCTGAATGAAACTTCAAGATCAGAGTCACAAAATTGTCCGACAGAAAACAGATTATGTCTCAGTCCTTCCACATAGTATACCCTGGAGATCACAGTGTCACCAATCACGTAATCTCCATAACCCATGATAGCACCAAAGTGGTCATTCCCGAATCTAACTGTCCCGATGAACTTTTTCACGAAATTCTTGAGCCGTGAGCGATCCCCTGTCATATGTTTTGAGCAGCCTGAGTCCAAATACCAAAGGACGATCTGTATGACCTGCGTTTGAAAACAGACTAAGATGGAGAGTTTGGAAAGTTGGATCCCCACTTTTGATTGGGTTCCTGTTGGTTAGCATGAGCAATGGCCTGATTCTCAGGTGAAGTGGGAAGGCGAACGAGAACTGCCTGGTACTGTTGGTTTCTACGTTGGTATCTAGTTAGTGGTTTCTGAGCTGTGTGACTTAGTTTCTTAGTTATCACAGATTTACTAGTACTAATGTTTTCTATTTGCGTAGCAGGCACGACTTTGGGTTTAGTGAGCCTAGTTAAAAGGCACTGTTCTCCTAAAGTGAATATTCTTCTCGTGGGCCTCCATTGATAACCAACACTGGTAAGCACTTTTCCTGTTGCATTCCACACTTGCTTAACTTGCTTAGGTATCCAAACTTGCTTAACTTTGCGCACAATATTTTTAACAGAGGGGGATGCATTCACAGAGTGCAAATAATTAACCACACACACATCATGATTTGCGTAAATTAAGCATTTGTTACATGTTTAGCAAACAGAATGAGAGTTCGAATTAATTACAGTACGCTTAGAGCTAATACTAGAATCAACACGATTCGTGGTTTTAAAACTAGACTTATTGGTCTTAGGGTTTTCTTCTACTTGCTTCTTGTTGACACTCTTAGCCGGCAAGATCCTATTTTTCTTGATATTGCTCCTAGGCTGTGATCTGCTAGCATCAGTGCAACTGTTTACTCTAGTAGAAGGAGGCATAGGGACATTAGTCTTCTGAATGTTCAGTTGCTCTACATGTTTGTGTGTGTTACTATTTGATGTTTCACATTTATCCTCAAAATTAACATGCTTTTTCCTAGTTAAAAGGGTAGCAGCATGGTTTTTATCTCGTTGATTGAAGTCTTTCGGACAAGTGCCAATCACATATTCTAACCGTTTCTGAGAGTGTTTAGTGTAAAGGTAAGCAAATACAAGTGAGCTATCTAATGGTCTTTCAACCTTAGCTTCATCTACGATCTCGCAAAGGGTTTCCACACTCCGAGAAGTCAAAGCCGAAGTCAAAACGAAGAAATACTTAATGGGCCCACCCGTACCCATCTAATAGGCTGGGTCAGCCCATTAATCTATCATATGAAGACAAACACAATTTAACAAGCCTAATTCCCTTTTTATACATACTCGGCCCAAATAGAGAACTAAAAGCCCAAATTCCCCTTTAACCCCTGTTAGCCCAAGCCCCTTTTATCCCTTTACACCGTTAGTCCTAAAGGACACCCAATGTAAGTCCAAAAGGACTAACGGTGCAATATCCACCCAACTCCAAGGACCAGTGATGCAAAGTACAAGGACGATGGCTGCAACAACATTAGATACTTTCAGGGGCCAAATTTGCCATCTCCCCAAACACTTTTACCCTATACCCATATTAAACCCAAACCGTCTTTCCCGCTAAGATTCACTGTCCCTCTCCCGCAACCCACCAGAACCCTGCAACAAACTATACAAAGACTTACCCACTTCACCCCAATGACAAACCTAGCTCTCCCCACTTCATAAAAACCCTAAAAACACCTTGCAATCCCCACTCCATCCTAATGGTTAAAATGGTATAAGAACAGCAAAATGGAGGGCTGTGATTATTGTTGCTTGATGAAACAAGCAAAATTTAGGGACAAATTGAGCTTTTGAAGTCTCTCTCTCTCTCACAAGAAGCACAAGAACACAAATGGGCAGCTTATATAAAGAAAAGAAGACAGAAAGACAAAGTATTAACTAGGAGTAGTGTAACTTAGGAGTAGGTTAATTTTAATTTTAATGTCATTTTAAATTCTGTCAATTTACTTTAAAAGTATTTGTAACCAGTTTTCAATTAAATGAGAAATTTCAGTGTTTAAGTTTTTTTACAATTCTGTCTCTTTTAATATTCAGGCATTAAAGCTTATTTTTGTTTACATGTCATTTCAAAAAGCTCTCATAAGCCTTTATAATCTGTTCTATTTCCAAAGGCTTTTCCTTTAGCTTTTGTGAGTTTTCTATGTCATTTGAATTAAGAAGAATGTTTCGAGCTTTTAGAAGATAAGCTAACCAAGGAAGAGCTTATGGGTGCTTAGATTTGCTTATTTAAAAGCTGGGTAGGATTTAGAGCTTAATAGGATAGAATTAGCCTTATTTTGAGCAATGGTATTGGTAAGTTTTCATTTTTCTCAATTTTAGCTTAAATATACTGTTTGCTTATTTACTGTTTATTTACTGCTTATTATTGTTCATTGTTGCTTATTAATGTTAGTTATTGTTTATCTATGCTTTCTTATTGTTTAAATGTTCTTTGTCAATGTCTTTAGTTTAAACTGCATTATTTAGTCTATGTGCTTATTGTTTTAGGATTTTATTGCTTATTTGCCCTTAAGAATGTTGATGCTTAATTTGTTTTTAATTTTCATAAGCCTTATAACCTGTTTTATGTTTTAAAATGGAATTTCAGTCCTTAAAGGGGTGTTTAGGATAAGAACACAAAATGGGTCAATTTGGTTTAAAAACTATCTGGGTTACTTTGCTCACTTTAACAAACCTTCTTGAAGATAATTTAGTCTATTTTCAAAGTTTTAAAGCTTAAAAACAAGTTTTAAGGGGTGAGCTATATGTTCTTTAAAACTGTGGATTTTGAAAATTGATTAAACTGTGTAGTGAATAGATTGTTGTTTTTAAAGGCCATTTTAAAGGTCTTATTTTGTATTCTCTTTCTATGTTCTAATGATTAGAATAGGTTAGGGTGTAGTGTGCAATTGTGGTTGAGTTTTTAGTCAAATCTGTCAAAATTAAGTTTTATGTTTTTTTTTAAAAAGGGTCATTTTTCAATCTTAAAAATAGATAAGCTAAAGTAGGTTTTAGTCTCTGATTTTGTTTGCATAAGTAATTTGTAGTAGATAGTTCATCTGTTTGTGCTTATCATGTGTTTTTATCTTTATTTTTCTTGCTTAAAATTAAGGTTGCATTAAGCCATTTTTGTCTTTTGAAAGAAAACCAAAAAGTAAAATCAGTGTGAACAGCAGTTTTCAAATGCATTTTTCTTGGTCTAAATGTGTTTCAAAATCCTTTTTGATTGATGATTATAGTAGCTTATAGGTCAAGCTTTAAGGGCATATAACCCATTAAGCTATAAGGATCTAGCTTTGTGCTTAAAATTAAGCCCAAAAATTGCCCCTTAGGCTGTTTTGTATGTAGCTTGGCCTTATTGCTTATTTGCTTTTTAAGACCCTTTTCACCTTGTTTTCTTGGCTTATTCTGTCTTATTAATGCTTATTAGATATTAGTCTTCATCTGTTTTTGCTTATTTGCATTTTCATTTTGCTTATTGTGTCCCAAAAAGCCAAAAAGTCAAAAAGTTTAGCTTTTAAGTCACATAGTAATTTAGCATTCTGTCACCATTTTCTAGCTTATTCCTGGCTTATTTTTAAGTTCTATAGAAAACTCCTTTTATTAATGTTGCTTACTTTTGCTTATTTTAGTTTTTCCAAAAAGAAAATTTTAAAAAAATGTTTTACAAAATAGGAGGCCACATGGTTCGAACCTGTGACCTCCCCCTTCTATAGCCAACACCTCACACGCACCACACACAACCAACTGCCCTGTGGTCTTTTTCATTTATAAGTCTACCCTGTTTTCCTTTTAACCCTTTTTTCCCTTTTAGCTTATCAGACATTTTAGGCTTATTTCCAGCTTATTTTGATAAGCTGTTGGAACCATTTTAATTTTCTTAGGACTAGAATATTTAGAGGGACTTTTCATAAATTTTTCAGATTTTTATAACTTCGTTTAGTATTTTTAATCATTTAATTTCATTAAAACTGTTTTTAATTCATAATAAATAAACTAAAAGTCAAAAAAATATAATTCTTTTTTAGAAAAAATTTTTTTATCATTTAGGACCTAGGAAAATTAAATTTACTTTTGTAGGGTTAAAATTTTACAATTTCGTTTTTTAAAGAACGGGTTTCGATCTTGTTCTTGTTTTCTTCGCGTTTTTAACTTTAAAAGCTTTCGTTTTTGGTTTAGTTTTCTTTGCTTTTACATTTGAGTCACTTAGGGCTTATTAAAAGTTAAAAAATCATTTTAGGTTTAAATATTGATAATTTAGGTTTTAAGTCGCGTTCGTTTTTAATTCTCGTTAACGTTTTTAGCCCGTATCTTTAATTGCCTTTATTGTTTGCTTTCTTTTAGTTATTTTTTGCACTTTGTTAGTAGAAATAGATTTCAAATCAAATCTTTGATCATTCAAGCATTGTTCACAAACCGATTCTCGATTTTCAAATTCGCGGCCTCGTTGGGACATAACGACCCGGGTCCGGTTTTAAACTTTGTGGATAACGAAGCGAGAAACCGATACTTCCGGATATATATATTTTTATTTGTGAATTTAAACTTATTGCTTTTTGGATTTTAAAAGTGATTTGTTTATTTTCACCTATATTATATTATATATATAGTATAAATTGCTACAACCAATTTTTGGCGCCGCTGTCGGGGAGGCCGTGAGACGATTATCGAGTTGAAGTTTGTTGTGCCTTGAAGACCCTTCCTCGTGAAGTTATTTTCTTGTTATAAAAATATAAAAGTACAAAAATATTTTATTTTCTCGATTTTTGTGAATATATTATCAAATAATCATAAATACTTTTCCTAAAGTATTTAAAAACAACAAAAGATTTAAAACTTGCCTTTGTGTCACTTGCGAGGTACGGCTCACCTTTGATTGATAAACAAACTAAAAGAGGGGTATAAGGAGGGTTGTTCCGAGGAACTACGACCCGAAAGGAGAAGGATTTTAATAGCTTCGCGCTTTCCCGCTCCTCCGCTCCTTTGTGCATTTTTCTTTTAAAGAGCTACCGTGAAACAAGTTGATTATTGGTTTAAGTTATTCGATCTCGTTTTGTCCTTTAATAAAATATGTTGTTTAAAAAGCTAAAACCCGAAAAATAAATCTTCCTTTTTTCCTTCTAAACCTTTTAATTCTCTTCATAACCCTCATTATCGTTAATTACGATTCTTTATGTTGACATTTGTCGATGCATAGGGTGTGGAGAACGTTTATATGGTCACCCTGTCGATGGTGAACATGCGAGCGGAGTGTAATGATCTTCGAGATGGATATGGCTTCCTATGTCATTCCAAGAACGGAGATTCTGTTCACTTATGATTCAACCCGATATCTTTTGATAATCCTCTCGATTTTCATACCCACCCCTCAACCCCCAATACATGCCAAACTCCTTGTGAGTTTAGTGGGAACGAGCCCATCATGGTTTACATTGTCCACCGTGCAAGTCCCGTTTGTCTACAATCGGACACGTGTTTCAATCAAAACATTGATTATTTTCCACAACTTCACTGAGTTTTCCCACAACAATAATCCTTGTTGAATATTGTGGGGGTCCACACAAGACTTTTCAATGTCAACCGATGAATTATTACGAACCTAATCCGTGTTATGATTCTAATTATTCCGGTTTTGACCAATTTGAACCCCCACAATTTCCCGTCATTCATCAATCGATTTGTGAGAAAACTTATGCTGAATTGCTAGCAGAGGAACGGGCGGCTAACATTAATACTCATTTCACTCAGTATTCCGTCGTTCATCAACCTCCTCAAGAAGAAACAAGTTTGTAAGTTTCGCAAGATCAAAGAAACCTAATTAACTCTGTGAAAACTTTCTTAAGAAAGTTTAATCGATTTTCTTTTTATGAAACGCCAAAGGTTATATCACTAGCATGGGAGATAATTCTTGAAATTGAGAATGCTTTTGATGATAAGCAATATCAACCGGAGGGTATTCTAGAGTTGTTTCATAAACTTCATAATGATGTGCAAAATATTCATGAGGAGTTGGCAGAGTATATTAATACTCCGAATTGGAATCGTCCTATCGTCTACTATGATGATGATGATGATGAGGATACTATAACCAAATTCAATCACTATCTATTTTATCAACCAAGGAGCTCGTTGACTCTCTCATAATGGAGGATGAGCATCTCGACACTATTCTGGCAACGGAATCGAACGAAGTAATAAAGTCTAGTGTTAAGAACTTTGTCCAAATCCCAAGTGAGTCTGAGGGTATTCCTGACGAAATGTGTGATGTGCCTTTTCATGATAACTCTCCGCCTCTTAACATGTCAAAAATCAATTAAGGATTTCTCCACATTCTACGAAGATTCTACGTCGTTGATGATGATGCTTCTCTATATGCGACATCGATTATGTGAGGCATCACCTCCCGATTCAAAATCCCCCTCGTCAGCTTAGAGGTGGTGGAGATTGTTATCCCGGAAGTTGGAGGGATTGATATTGATATTCTTCAAACAATCAAAGACGATATTCTTCGTGAAAAATTGTTGAATGTCAATCTTCTTATTGCTAAGATCGAAGCATTAAAAGATAATCCCACTCCATCTTCCGATTTCGTGACCAAGTCTTCCTCTACATCTCTTAACTTTTTCTTGGAGGAGACTAACACCTTTGATAATTCTATACCCGAATCTGAAACTTTCTGCTTTGATTTGGAAGAGAATAGTAGTGGCAGCACCACTACTCGTTCTGATTATTCTCTTATGGATTATAAAGCTTTCTATTTTTATGACGATCATATTGAAGAGAAGAGTAGTGGCAGTACCACTACTCATTCTGATATTTCTCTTTCTAAATATGATTCGTTTATCTTAGATCTTTCGAATGATCCGTTTTCTCCTGCCGACAGGAGTGACTTTTATCATGAGAAGTTCGCTGATGAACTTTCTCATATCATATCTCTCCCAGATTTTGAATGTGTTTATTTTAAGAGTGAGCTTTGACTTCTATTACCGCCGGGATTCATGAGAACGTTTCTTCTACGACAAATGTGAATTTACCATTCGAGGTTGACCAATCTCCTCTATTCGCTTATGTTGTATGGATCTTTCTTCCTTTTCTCATGTATCCCGTTACTCCACCATATATTCTCTCTTGCAAGAATGAAGATACCATTTTTGACCCTGGCATCTCCGTTTATCATTCTTTTATGCCGAGTGTAATCATCTTCGAGTAGAAGAACTTTTCATGAAATCAATGTTTGTCCAAACCACTTGACTGAAATTCCGATGAGATTTTATCTTCACTTGCTCCCCCATGGACATAAAATGACTTCGGGGTCGAAGTCAGGCTTTAAACTCTTAACAAAAATAAGTGTTTCGTGGTGCAAACCCATGCTTTATCCTAATCTATATTATAGTAGTATTGAATAAGTATTTATGTTGGTAAGGAGTGCTCGTCTATTCCTTTCTCGTGTTTGTGTTTTTGTTTTTTAACTGTCTAGATTTGCCCGGATTTTAAGCCTTCTCGTGCTCATGGTTGTTGTCCTTCGATCACTCGCGCTTCAAATCTCTGCTTACATTTGGGAATCCAATATCCAAATCTTATCGACTAACGTTTATCTTTTAAGCATACTTAATAAACGGGCTTAGGATTTGCTTAGACCCTTCTTAAAACATTGAGGACAATGTTTAATTCTAGTATGGGGGATCTTTGATTTGATTGTGCCTGCAACCGTTGTTTTCACGTAATCCCATTTTTACCACCAAAATACCAAAAAAATGAAAAAAATGAAAAAAATTTCAAAAACAAAATAAGTGTTTTGTCATAATTTTAACTTTCCTGCTGAGTAGAATAAGAATAAATTTTGACCCGATCGAGCGTGTTGAGCTCTAGCTTGTTCCTTAACTTTTAGACTAAGCGTTCGCGAATCTTTGCGAAAAACGAAAAATGATAGAGTTAAGTATGAGTCGGATGCTAAACAAGGATTATTTGGAAATCTTACAAGCTCATATGTGTAATTTGGTTGGCTTGTTCCTCTCCAAAAGCTGCCAAACCGGACTAATAATACTGCCATCTTTGAAAAATTATACGTAAAAATCAAAAAATTATGAAATTTGAAAGTAGTCGATATCAATATTAATAGTCTTATTTCAAATTTTTGTTGGTTTATACTTAAATTTTCCAAAAAGAAGTCTTTTCTATATATCGCAAAATAAAGTGAAAAATTAAAAAAATGAAAAAATGAAAAAAAAAATGCCGTGATGAAAGGAGATGAATAAATAAATGATAAAATAATAATTATAACTGTGGGGTTTTGATAAAAGGTTTGTTGCATCTATGCCGGCTCACAACCTATGATTGCCAGCCTTCTAAATAAGGCCCATAGTAAGAATAATAATCCGAGACTGATAAAAGTTTGCTGCATCTTGCCGGCTCACAACCGATGTTGCAGCCTTCTAAAAGGTCGGAGGGTTACGGTTGCATCATATTAAAAGATAAATAAGTGATTTAATAAAATAGAGAAATCACTTTTCTCTATAAATTTAAATATGTTTTTGAACTAAGACTATTTCATGATAACATTAAATAGATATGTAATAAAAGGGAAACCTAAGATTTTTTAACCGAAGGCCGTGAGTCCCGATACTAGTCTCTGTGGGGTGTCAAAAGCCTGGTCACTTAGCCCCAAAGTTGGGATGTGTCGAGACGAAAGTCGCAACATGGGAAGATCTCGCCTTCAAACGCATATTCTCGGTGAACGTGAAGCATAGAATTTTGCATAAAAAACGTTGATCCATGGTTGAAATTCGAAATGGCACATTCACCTAAATATAATAACTGCTAGGAGTGAAAAGTTTACAAGTTACAAATATGAGTAGTGTTAGCATCTTAACTTGTATTTAACGGTGATTTCATTTTAAGCTTAGTTTGCAATAAGTGAAAAGTCAGGA
The DNA here is from genome assembly GCA_026074375.1 of Tanacetum coccineum. NCBI lineage: Eukaryota > Viridiplantae > Streptophyta > Magnoliopsida > Asterales > Asteraceae > Tanacetum > Tanacetum coccineum. Next base: position 27,232 of record BQNB010045522.1, read on the forward strand.
ACAATGAATTTATCCTTTTTGGGGCATTTTATGATTGAAATGTTTCTTGTTCTATCATCCCTAAAAGTTATAAAATAACGAAAGTCAAGCATGTTAGTTAGTTGAGAAAAAGAAAAAGGAAAACTACAAAAAAAAATTAGTGGTAGTTAGTGTAAATATAAAAAATGGTTAAAACGGGGCTTTCTAAAGCTTTTGATTCTTTCATTCCCCTTGACAAACACTTAGCTACTTTTCGAGGTTATTAGTCGAGGGGGATTGAGATTCTTGATTTTCTAAGTGTTTACTTATGGCATTGCGTGAGGACACGGCAATATCTTAGTATGAGGGATTTTGGTATGTGCTTAATTACACATACCATTTTCCATTAAAACTGGACTTAAATGACCAAAAACGTACTAAGAATACATTGTATTTGTATGTTTTGCATTTGTATTGTGCATGTAACGGATATCTAAAAAAAGGACAAAAACGAAGCCAAACGACAAAACCAAGCACGAGAACGGAAAGAGCGTGAAAAAAAAGTCAAAGTCATCCCTGTAAAGTCAAAAGTCAAAGTCATCCCCGTAAAGTCAAAAGTCAAAGTCAACAGAAAAGTCAAACCCGAGAATTCAAAGCCGAAGTCGAAACAAAAAAATACTTAATGGGCCCACTCGTAGCCATCTAATGGGTCGGGTCAGCCCATTAAGCTATCATATGAAGACAAACACAATTTAACAAGCCTAATTCCCTTTTTATACATACTCGGCCCAAATAGAAACTAAAAGCCCAAATTCCTTTAACCCCCGTTAGCCCAAGCCCCTTTTATCCCCTTACACCGTTAGTCCTAAAGGACTAACAATGTTAGTCCAAAAGGACTAACGGTGCAATATCCACCCAACTCCAAGGACCAGTGATGCAAAGTACAAGGACGATGGCTGCAACAACATTATATACTTTCAGGGGCCAAATGTGCCATCCTCCCAAACACTTTTACCCTACACCCATATTAAACCCAAACCCTCTTTCCCGCCAAGATGTCAATGTACATCTTCCCCAACCCACGTTAACCCTGCAACAAACAAACAAAACCTTTACCTCACTTCACCCCATGACAAACCTAGCTCTCCCCACTTCATAAAACCCCAAAAACACCTTGGCAATCCCCACTCATCCCATTGGTTAAAGGGTTAAGACAACAAAATGGAGGGCTGTGATTATTGGGCTTGATGAACAAGCAAAATGGAGGGTCAAGATTAAGCTTTTGAAGTCTCTCTCTCAACAAGCACAAGAAGCACAAATGGGCAGCTTATATAAAGAAGAAGACAGAAGACAATGTTAACTAGGAGTAGTGTAACGTAGGAGTAGGTTAATTTTAATTTTAATGTCATTTTAGATTCTGTTAATTTACTTTAAAAGTATTTGTACCTGTTTTCAATTTAATGAGAAATTTCAGTGTTTAAGTTTTTTTACAATTCTGTCTCTTTTAATCTTCAGGCATTAAAGCTTATTTTTTGTTTACATGTCATTTCCAAAAGCTCTCATAAGCCTTTATAATCTGTTTTATTTCCAAAGGCTTTTCGATTAGCTTTTGTGAGTTTTCTATGTCATTTGAATCAAGAATAATGTTTTGAGCTTTTAGAAGATAAGCTAACCAAGGAAGAGCTAATGGGTGCTTAGATTTGCTTATTTAAAAGCTGGGTAGGATTTAGAGCTTAATAGGATTCAATTAGCCTTGTTTTGAGCAAAGGCATTGGTAAGTTTTCATTTTTCTCAATTTTAGCTTAAATCTACTGTTTGCTTAATTACTGCTTATTACTGTTCATTGTTGCTTATTAATGTTAGTTATTGTTTATCTATGCTTTCTTATTGTTTAAATGTTCTTTGTCAATGTCTTTAGTTTAAACTGCATTATTTAGTCTAAAACTGCTTAGTCTATGTGCTTATTGTCTTGTGCTTAGTTTTAGGATTTTATTGCTTATTTTCCCTTAAGAATGTTGATGCTTAATTTGTTTTTAGTTTTCATAAGCCTTATAACCTGTTTTAAGTTTTAAAATGGAATTTCAGTCCTTAAAGGGGTGTTTGGGATAAGAACACAAAATGGGTCAATTTGGTTTAAAAACTATATGGGTCACTTTATTCACTTTAACAAACCTTCTTTAAGATAGTTTAGTCTGTTTTCAAAGTTTTAAAGCTTAAAAACAAGTTTTAAGGGGTGAGATATATGTTCTTTAAAACTGTAGATTTTGAAAATTGATTAAACTGTGTGTATTTGATTGTTGTTTTAAAGGCCATTTTAAGGTCTTATTTTGTGTTCTCTTTAGTTCTAATGCAGTAGAATAGGTTAGGGTGTAGTGTGCAATTGTGGTTGAGTTTTTAGTCAAATCTGTCAAAATTAAGTTTTATGTTTTTAAAAAAAAGGGTTACTTTTCAATCTTAAAAATAGATAAGCTAAAGTAGGTTTTAGTCTCTGATTTTGTTTTCATAAGTAATTTGTAGTAGATAGTTCATCTGTTTGTGCTTATCATATGTTTTTATCTTGTTTTTCTTGCTTAAAATTGAGGCTGCATTAAGCCATTTTTGTCTTTTGAAAGAAAACCAAAAAGTAAAATTTGTGTGAACAACAGTTTTCAAAGCATTTTTCTTGGGTCTAATGGTTTCAAATCCATTTGATTGATGATATAGTAGCTTATAGGTCAAGCTTTAAGGGCATATAACCCATTAATCTATAAGGATCTAGCTTGGTGCTTAAAATTAAGCCCAAAAATTGCCCCTTAGGCTGTTTTATATGTAGCTTGGCCTTATTGCTTATTTGCTTTTTAAGACCCTTTTCACCTTGTTTTCTTGGCTTATTCTGTCTCATTAATGCTTATTAGATATTAGTCTTCATCTGTTTTTGCTTATTTGCATTTGCATTTTGCTTATTGTGTCCCAAAAAGCCAAATATTTTAGCTTTTAAGTCACATAGTAATTTAGCATTCTGTTACCATTTTTCAGCTTATTCCGGGCTTATTTTTAAGTTCTGTAGAAAATTCCTTTTATTAATGTTGCTTACTTTTGCTTATTTTAGTTTTCTACCCATAAAAAATTAAAAAAAATGATATTCAAAAAGAGGAGGCCACAGGGTTCGAACTTATGACATCCCCCTTCTATAGCCAACACCTCACACGCACCACACACAACCAACTGCCCTGGGGTCTTTTTCATTTATAAGTCTACCCTATTTTCCTTTTAACCCCTTTTTCCCTTTTAGCTTATCAGACATTTTAGGCTTATTTCCAGCTTATTTTGGTAAGCTGTTGGAACCATTTTAATTTTCTTAGGACTAGAATAGTTAGAGGCACTTTTCATAAATTTTTTAGATTTTTATAACTTCGTTTAGTAGTTTTAATCATTTAATTTCATTAAAACTGTTTTTAATTCATAATAAATAAAATAAAAGTCAAAAAAATATAATTCTTTTTTAGAAAATTTTCTTTTATCATTTAGGACCTAGGAAAATTAAATTTGCTTTCGTAGGGTTAAAATTTTACAATTTCGTTTTTTAAAGAACGGGTTTCGATCCCGTTCTCGTTTTCTTCGCGTTTTTAACTTTAAAAGCTTTCGTTTTTGGTTTAGTTTTCTTTGCTCTTACATTTGAGTCACTTAGGGCTTATTAAAAGTTAAAAAAATCATTTTAGGTTTAAATATTGATAATTTAGGTTTTAAGTCGCGTTCGTTTTTAATTCCCGTTAACGTTTTTAGCCCGTATCTTTAATTGCCTTTATTGTTTGCTTTCTTTTAGTTATTTTTTTGCACTTTATTAGTAGAAATAGATTCCAAATCAAATCTTTGATCATTCAAGCATTGTTCACAAACCGATTTTCAATTTTCAAATTCGTGGCCTCGTTGGGACATAACGAACCGGGTCCGGTTTTAAACTTTGTGGATAACGAAGCGAGAAACCGATACTTCTGGATATATATATATATATATTTATTTGTGAATTTAAACTTTTTACTTTTTGGATTTTAAAAGTGATTTATTTGTTTTCACCTATATTATATTTTATATATAGTATAAATTGCTACAACCACTCTACACATTTGAGTGTGTTACTATTGGACGTTTCACGTTGATCCTCAAAAGTAACAGGTATGGGTGGGGTGTTGTGGGGTGTGGCCGGGGGAAGTGGTGAGGGGGGAGGAGGGGGGGTAGGCAGCATGGTTTTTATGCGTGTGCTTGTGATAGTGAGGGGGTGGGGAATGATTTGTATGTGACAAGGGTCCGAATCGGGGACATATTCTGAGGGTTGGGGTAAAGGGTTGCCTAAGTAGGTGGGTTTGTGACTTGTGTGTGTGTAAGGTTAGAGGTGGGGGGCAGAGTCTTGTATTGCTAAGTGTGAGCTATCTACTGTGGGGGGTCTTTCAACCTTAGCTTCCTCTACGATCTCGCGAAGGGTTTCCACACTTTCCTTAAGGTGTTTGAGATAAGCTAGATTCACTTCCCTATTGTTCCTATTGCGAGGGGGAATTGGTTCAACATCTATAGCATACCTACCAGGGGCTAGAACTCTTGGTTTTACAGAATCCATAGTGATGCATTTCAGATCTTCATGTATTTGAGCTTTCAGATTCTCATTGTCAGTTAACAAGGCAGTTGTTTGTTCGATATGTTTAGCATGCTTGATCTTAATAGAATCATATAATTCCTTGTAATGCTGCTTAACTTTTTCATTCTCTGCCCTAAAAAGCTCATTTTGTTCTTGAAGAACGGTGACTTTTTCAGTTAATTGAGTGATCTGAAAATCTAAGGCCCTGAAATCAAGAGTACGGTCTGCTTCACTACGGGTCTCTTTTAATTGAGAGATTTGCATTCTCAATTTTTTGATGGCGTTGTCCTTTCCTTGAATGGAAGCTTTCATTTTTTCGATTACAAAGACTGAGTCAAAATCAGGAGCATCTCGAGCGGGTGGAGATGTGTTGTTTCCAAAACTTTCTTTAAGGTTTTGATACTTTAACTGTAAATTTAAGTGATTTACCTCAAGATTGGAAAAACGTTTTACTAATTCAGTATGATCATCTTTTTGAACCTTATCACGTAATTTAGAAAGCTCTGCTTCAAGTTCCAGACAACGTGCTTGAACAACAGTGTGGGCATCATGCATTTCAGTGAATCTAGATACAGTAAGCTCAGAATTTGTTGCAATATAAAACACTTCTTTGGACAAGCAATCAGCAATTAAATTATCATTTGCAATGAGAATATTTTTCTGCTCAATCTCATCATGCTTCCTATTCACAACATTTTGGTCAACCTCAGCTTCCAATTCTTCAAAAATGTCTTTCATTTCTTTGATTTCTTTAGTGAGAGCCTTTTGAATGCCTTCAAAATGGTCTTTAAGAGTTTTGAAAAATGGAATAACCTCGGTGAGATAACATTCCTTGGTTTGTTCAAAACCCTTTCCCCTTCAGTGAGCCTTGTTGGTGTAATTCTCTTTTTACAGGTTTTTTCAAATTCCGAAAAAAGTTGTATATATAACACCCCCAAAAATGGGTCGCATCAGAATATGTTTCCGGGAGCGTTACTTCATAATACCATTGCACAAGACATGAGAGAATGACCTCTAAACGTGTCGTTTGAAAAGTAATCTTGTATTGTTTAGACTACAATGCACATCAAGTATGTCAAGTAGCTTGTTCACCTAAGAAAAACATGCTTAAAAAGTCAACATAAAGTTGGTGAGTTCATAGGTTTGTTTAAGTATAAATGTTGAACCAAAGTTTTGTAAAGTATGTATGACTGTTTCAATCCTTGTATGTTCCCTAAAATGTATGTATGAATGTTGTAAATCAAAGAGTTATAAAGTATGCATGACCATTTCAATCCCCAAATAGTCACAAAAAACAAAAGTTAAGTACAGTTGACCAGGACCACCATTGTTCAAATATGTATGATGCCCAACTTTATTTAAAGCTAACGTAAATATTCAAGGTGTGTATGAAAACAATGATTACATTACCAAAGTACCAATGAAACTGCAGTGTAGACTCATATATATGCCACTTTATTCAAGGCACCATAATTGTTCGTGTTCGTGTAAATGTTGTACTCTGACATGCTATAACGTTCGTTTGCCCGGTGATAGCTAATCACCCGAACGGGGCTGTTACACCCGAATAGATCTATTTCATAACATTCGCGCTTACCCTCCGAGTAATTAACAGTTCAATCCACTTAAGCTAATCCGTAATCATTTGGGTAAAAGTAAAGTAATGTCCTTGTTTTCAAAAATAAAGTGAAACAAGCAATGTATATCATCCCAAAATAAGTAATTGAGTATGTAGACCAGTTTGTAAAACGGATTGTAAATGCACATGTAATAAATTCAAACCCATCATGTAAATGAAGTTGGTAACAAGTATGTTCTCACCCCAAAAGTTGTAAAGTATATGCAAAACAAGTAAAACGTGAGGCTATAAACTCACCTCGAGTGAATGAATAACAGAGTATATCAGAAAATGCGTCACGTAAATGTTCGAATGCAACCTAATTAATTACAGGTCGTATGAGTACCAAGTACTATGAATAACTAATACCGTATATAATTCTATATAGCTACATCACCATCTAATTGTATTTGTGAAATGATATTTATAAGTTAAAATGTTTATAAATATTAACTTAGTAAAAATGACGTAACTTTCTCATTTTAGGTCTGTTTTGTACGTTCTTTAGGTCCATGCTTTTGTGTTAAAGAGATGCATCAAAATATTATATTTTCATATTTTTAGTTCCTTGGTGAACATTACTTTTTATTGTTCATACACTTTTATAAATTTAGTTATCGTAAAAGTCATATCTTATTCGTTTTAACTCCGATTTTAGTGATTCTTTCGAGCATGTCTTTGAAATTGAAAGTTTTATCTAACTAATGTATTTTTCCAAAATGTATCTGAGATGAATAGTGATTTTTACAGTTCATAGTTTATAAAATTATTTTTATAAACTTTAATTATCGTAAATTTGCGAAATTCATAACTCCTTCATTATTGATCCAAAAATTATGATTCTTAATGTTTTGGAATCCTAAAAATATGTACTATCTGAGAAAAATATCCAACCTTTTATATCGTAGGTGGTTTGTAATGAGTTTTTATAAAATTTCTTTTATAAAAGCGTTTATTATCGTATAACTTGCAAATGGCGTATCTCCTTCGTTATAAATTGGTTTTTCGAGTTTCTTACCTTTTTGGAATCCTCATGAGATGTAGTATTTTATAAAAATATAAAATAAATATGTTTAATTTCGAATTTTGAACAGACCCTATGATATTTTTGCCAAAAATATGTTTAAACTTGATTTTTGTAACTTTTAGTTTAGTAACTTGTTACAAGTCCTCTACAACACATACATCATATGTTTCACATTTTAAGGTCCTTAATCCATGATTTATCCAAATATTGTCCAAGATAACAAGATCAACAAGTCCTTATACCACTTTTACTTATAAACTCATTAAGTAACTTTTTAAACCACTAGTTTATATATATATATATACGTTTTATACATAAACCACACTTATACAATACTTATATTTCCATTCCCATTAACAAACTTAGAATTCAACTGCATTCTGGACATGGTATCTTGGATGTTTCGCATGTCGTTGATGAGTTTGGAAAATCGAACCATAGTAATCGTGAATAGTCTCATCCTTTTTGCTGACGGAAGTGTTCAAAAGTCATCATACAGTTGTGATTCACGGTCTTCTTTTGTTAATTCCAAACCCTTAAGAAGCATCTTCTCATTATCCCATATGTCATTTGCATCTGTGTAATGATTAATAAGGGTGTAGATGTCCTTTGGCAACCCTTGAAGTAGGATGTTTGTTGCTCGAATGTCAGCGTTGTACCTTTCCTTATCTTCAGGTGTAAGGTTAGAATAGACTCGGGTCGTTTTCTGGACCTGATGTAGGGCACCTTCAGTCCTTCAGCAAGTGTTTCACGGAAAAGTCCCCATCTGAATGGTCCTTCATCATCGACTTTATAATATTACCCCATTCTCTTTCCATCGACAATACAAACTGGATGCGTTGTTGCCATGATGCAAAGTCAGTCCCTATCAAAAGCATAGGTGGTCGGGTATCGGAACCGGCACATTGGATATCTTTCGAAAGATTAGCCATCTTAATTGATTGTGAAATGATTAAGTTGATCGAACAATGATTAGTGATTGTATGTTAAAAGTGGTGATTGATTGTATGAAATGGTGAATTGTTGTTCAAGTTTGTTAGGATTACAGGTTGAAATAAGTCAATTTGAAAATTTAAGTCCAAAAGTCCACAACTCGATGCCCTGTAACTCGCTGGAAGAGACTTGACAACTCGCTAGCAAGAAACAAATGGTCAGAGTTCCTGTTCAATAGTCAATAGAAAATGTCTTCAATTATCTGTAACTCGCTTTACGTGGTAAACTCGATGGAAGAGGACTTGAAACTCGCTAGCAAGAAATAAAATGGGGACAACGTTCTTGTTTACAAGTCGCTAGAGAATAGTCTTCAATTAACCTGTAACTCGCTAGATCCAACTCGCTACCTGCAAGAAAAGTTAACTCGCTACCTGCATAAGAAGACAAGTCGCTGACACAGTACTTTCTGACACACAGTGTACAATTCTGACAACTCGCTAGTACAGTACCCTAACTCGCTGAGAAGATCTTCAAACAGTACCCTAACTCGCTAGATAGAAAATTTTGGTTTTTCACCTAAAAACACTTAAAAATCACCATTTTAAACGTTTTTGCTTGGTTTCTTTTGCACAACTTGGTACTAGAAGGCTATAGCAACTATACAAACATGAACTTTAACATCACAAACGTCAAGATCAAAGAAAATCAAGATCAAGACTAAAAACTTTCAAAAACCAAACTTTTGATCTAAAAACTAAGAAAAGGCACACAAATCTAGCTAATTTTTTTCATTCTCATGTGCTTTGATAATCAATTGTAGGATATTGGAAATCATAAACAATTAGAATGACTAGTGGATTAGCCAAGTTCTAGAGAGAGAAAGTGAGAGAGAACTTTTGAGAGAGAGAAAATGAACTTGTATTATGTAAATGACTAACCCACCTCTTCCATGGCATGGAAGAGACTTATATAGTGACAACAAAACCGGCCTTAAGGCCTTGGTAGTGGGCTTACACGTTGGGTTTAATACCCGGCCCATTACCGAATGTTATACATTAATTACTTAACTACGAGCAATAATAAATGGTAAAATACACGGGTGACCAGTTCTTTTCTAATATCTAACATTAAGTATATAGGAAGCATACTAAATGAAAAAATTCTTTGGTTTGAAGTTATGGATTAGAATTTAAAGAATTAGCAAAACTGTCATGGTGTTACTTTTGTTGTATTATATCAAAACTTCACAATTTCATTCTTTGTTAGCATCATATCTTTTTCAGGTTTTCAAAGTTGTTTTCCTTTGTTTAAAGCATGGTTAACTTACCTTTAGTGATTAAGTACCCTCTGCAATTAAGAAAATAGATGGTATGTATTTGAAGAATTGCTTTTGAGTTCATACTTTGCAACTATCTAAGTGGCTGTGTACTGGAAGTCTCAACTCTCGATTGCAAGAATGTTTTTTCATCTTATTTCGTTGGATTGGAACTGTGTGGTTGAACGTTGTAGCAAGTTGTCTTTTCATTTGAAACGACTTTCAAAAAAGGGTACCAATTAGCTTTACTTATATGATCCCTTTAGAAACTACATATTGTTTCCAATATCCGGAGGATACAAATGGTGATTTGGGGGTACATATATCTAAGCATACATATTTTAGGTGCTTCTAACAGGGCTAGACCTATGTGTTGTCCTTTCTATAAAAGGATTCAGATGTCAAGTCTTGATGATGTATGGATATTCTTTTTGTATTAACAGCTGGACCTATGCGTCGTTAAAAAAAACCTATTGTATTATATGTAAGATTAAGTGCATAATTTTATCTTGTTTTATAAAACTTAAAGTTAGCTGAACGGCATTTGAACACGGAGAGTACAGACATCCATGGGATATATGTAAGATTAAGTGCATAATTATATTTTCTTAACTTGCTAATGTGGGCTTCTAATTTCAGTAAACAGAAGACTTGTCATATACTTTTTTGGATGGTCTCATTGATTAGTCGGCCAAAAGATCGGAAACCACTGTTACAAAAAAACTCCGTTTTGATAGGTTTATTGGCGCCACTATCGAACCAACATTTTGTATTTGTATTGGCTTTTTACATGTTACTTCTTTATGTAAAAACTGTTTAGTTCTTTAGTATTCTTTAAACTTCAATTGTAATCCATAGTGTACTCTTAATTTGTGGATTGCTTCGTAAATATATCAACTGGCGTAATTCCATGTCTCTTCTGGACAATCTCTAATCTAAAGTTTATTGTATTAAAGTAAACTAAGTTACTATGCGAGTTTTCGATATTCAAATCATTGTTGTGATAATAATATTGAGGTGTAAAGATGGTTAAAGATAGCCATATAAATTATGTTTCCTACACTTTATCATCTTCAAGACACTATGCAGCAAATTCATATATGCACAAACTCTATTTGACCCATTCTAATATCGTTGCTGCTTTCAGTTTATAAAGAAAATTGTAAATTTGTCAGACATTTGATTAAGTGCAAAGTCAGTATAACGCTCATTTTTTGTTTGACTTGCAATAAAAATAAACACTAAGGCTACCCGTGTCATTAACACGGGTCCTTAAAAATAGTATGGAACGATCAATTAACATAAAATAACATAAAAACTGACTTGATGTCGAAGAATGGATCACCCATGAACGAAGGAACACCATGTAGGACGGAGATCTTCTACTAATCATCTTCTTCTTAGTGATGGATGTTACCGATTGGGTGTATTGTTATGAGTAATATCCTCTATTTATAAGAGATGTCAAATAGGGATCAAACTCCTAATTAGGTTATTATTATGAAACCATTACCATAATACATTATTATATAAGAAAATTGGATCTCCCATCAAGATACAATATCCTATAGAGTTTCATTATGGTAACTAAATATTATTTTGCGAAATGTCATAGATTATGTCAAACTAAAATGATGATTTTTCATGCCAATTCTGTGATGTTGCGGTGATATCCTTCATTCTCGCTTTGGCCACTCATCATTATTGGGTTGGGTTTGTTACGATCATATCAGCGAGACGAGAAGTTGGAAATGTGTCGAATTCTTCATCAAGTTCGTCGGGGAGTGCGTTATCTGCAAAGGAGATACGAGTATCGATATGGGGTGGGTTCTTTGGTCTCCCTATGTAGCACCATAATCCATAAATAAAGAGATATAGGAGAATACTCAGCAGAATATTCTCAGGATACACGACCAGTATACGAAACCAAATACATTGAGAAACGGTTCTAGGGTATTCTTCCATTTAGATATATGATCAAACCATTTACCAACCTGCGATCAAACACACCCAAAGGCCATGATTCATAAAGAAATTAGCTTTACCTCTTCGCGCACTCCACATGTGAGATCCTTTATCAAGCATAAACTCCACAACCTCTTTTCTCAAAGGTGGTTCAGCCCGACTAAGCCTCATGGACAAAATCTGAGTAGCGTGTTGCCTCAAGCTATCTAGTTGGCCAACAGTTAACGGATGAATATAGTGCATTTTGGGCCACAAAGGTTGTGAGTATATCTCCATTATGTTATGTAAAGACGAGCATGTGAACCTCACTGCTAAATGAATCTCACCCATCTCTTTCAAACCAGATGGATGCAAAACTAAGAGAGGGTATAAAAGAGTGTAAACACGATCAGTTTCCAGTGTTGAAAGACGAATTCTGACCCTCCCAATCCTTGAATCCCTTGCCCCTTGCAGAAAACAGTTATCAAACACGCCGATAGTTATAACTGTGCACAAGTCATAAACGTCCCAAGTATACTGCTCGTTCCATTTAGGCATTAAACTGTCGATTATTGTTCTAGTTCTGACCCACTTTGTTCCATACTTGGCTACACAATATGCATCTGTTGTTTCTCGTCCATCTTTTGTCTTCATTGGGGATAACCTATGAGCGCTTAAGATTCGACTCAAGAAACCCCAATACTTTTTCCATAAAATGCTTAGCCGTCGGCCTGTAATCGCTAATGTAGTCAACAGACTCATGGAGAACATGATAACCACCTTCCAAGCAAACCCTCATATGAATCTTACTAGCAAGCTTCACTTGCGTCTTTACCCCGTCAACTATAACATGATTTTCCAAATCAACCACTCGTTTTTACTGCTGTATGAATCTAACCTGCGATCCACATACTTCAATGGAATTACACACATTCCTAGAACTGTCCTTGTTAGGCCGAACCCTGTCTTCCACACTCAATATCAAATGTTCGTCAAACGGTTCCGCAGCAACAAACATCAAATCCTCATTCCACATAGGACTTGTCGACTTATTCATAGATATCATAGTCCGCAACGCCTGATGTCCAAGAACCGCCTTCACAAGAACCTTAGGGAACCTAGTCCTATCATTCGGTATCAAATCCCGCGCTTCAATCACGTTAACTCTTAAATACCAACGTTTCGCTGAACATAACACTTTCGAACGCCACTACAACAGCAGCATCAGAATGCCATGCTTCAGGAAACGCTTCATCCGTTTGAGTACCCCACCAAACCGCCGAAAAGCTTTTTTGAGTCTTATGGGCTTGTATAAGTTCATCATATCATAATAAACTAATATAAGCCTAAAAGTCTCAAAATAAGCCGAAAAATAAAGGCTTATGAAATATACCCAAAATGAGCTTATGTTTGATAAGCGAAACAAAAACCCCCTTAATCCCAAAACACCACTAAAGAACAGGTTTTATTTGTATTTGTGGGTGATTGTGCTTCTCTTTAATGCTACCAGGGTTCCAAATTGTTTTTGTTTCTTATGCGTAGCCTTTAGGGCTATGTTTAGCAAATCCATCATACACAAGAGAATTACATTGCTTTGAAAATTGGGTTTACTAGGTTGACCGGTTGAATCACGAACTAGTTTGGTCAGTGAGCCGATTAAAATGTGAACTAACACTTAACTGGGTCAATTAAAAAGTCTCTTCTTATAACACTGAAAATTATTCTATTTGTCTCAAAAATAGAGTCTAACTAGTATTATAACTTTACGTAACTTTATTACCAAACATTTTTATGTTAACGATTAACAAAACTAACCACCACCCTTGGGGTAGTGTTTAAGCATTTTTAAACAAAAAATTATCATTAAATGAAGTGTATATTTCATAATTATCTATACTACATTTTAAAGTATTTGAGACACTTTTATATTTAAAAAGTCTAAAAATTTAGACTTTTTTCTTACTTTTTATGGAAATATCCCTTTTTAACAACAAACACATGCATCTCATTTTTGTTATGTGCAATCTTGACCATCCATCTCATTTTAGAGAAACGCATCTTAAAGTGACATGTATGACTTCTTAATTAAAAAATCATCTTTATTTTTAAATTGAAATATCTTTTTATTTATTTTATAATTTAATTTCACTATATTTTCTAAAATTTCCTGCAGCGCTACTCTACACATCGCATCAACAGACCCAAAATTTAGAGAATAGAGCCTATTTCTATACCTGTAATTCTAGCAGTACTATTGTAGTTCTAATGTCTCGCAACTGCACTGCTCTAAGCGTCGATGGTGTATGGCACGTATATAGGTTCGTGTGATAGAATCTAGTATGCTAGTGTATTCAGTTTATCTATATTGCATCGTTATAGATCCTATTAGCGTAAATAACAGCGCCAGCACTCATGTCGTGTTGATCGTGGTGACTCATAGCGCCCCCCTCAACCATGAGATAGAGAGTAGTTACCTCTGCTTCATACGTTTTACTTGCCTGATGAAATCTATCAAAATAACGTGGGCCACATGATTTTCGCATTAAAAGAAAACGGTTTTATACAATTAACTAATTTGTGATCTGCTGTGAAACATGACCTTGTATATGTTTGACTCAACTTTTAAAGGATTCTAATCCTTATTTTAAACATGGAATGTTCTATACAAAGGATTGCGTATGGGCAATATTGAAACTGTCCTTTCCAGTAGTATCGCTGGTGTTCATTAGTTGTTTATTTTTCAATTAAGGTATGTTTAAACGCCTTGTCCTTTTCTGATAAGGGTTTTGCTAACCACCACCCTTAGAGTGATGTTTAAACATACATTAATTGAAAAATAAACAATTAATAAACACTAAACATTTCATGTTTAACATCACATTCAACATTCAATATTTAATGATAACTTTTTATTTAAAGATGTTTAAACTATCACCCAGGGTGATGGTTAGCAAAAACCCCTTTGTAAAATAGTTACACAATATATATAATCAGTCCTTCCAATTTGTAAGCTTTTTTTCTTCCAAAATAAAGTTGTTGTGATTATATAAACAATGGTAATGTATTTAGTTTGATTCATTTTACTTTCATCTAAATAGAGCATCTTCACCAATCAACCCCCCAACCCTCCAAACTTGTTAATGTATTTAAATCATATCCCAATAAAAAGATAGATGCAATGTATTTATGTCATTAAGATCTGTAATTTGTTTAGAAAATGATACATTAGTTTTTATTTTTAAAAATATACATGTTTTGTCCCTGTGGTTTACTCAGAAATCATGTTTCGTCCTTATTTGATATTAATTACACTGATGGTCCCTATTTTATGAAACATTCATTGATAGTCCTTATTTTGGAAAAAATATGGGAATAATCCGGTGTAACAAATTTTAAAAATTTAATTACACGGTTGGTCCTATTTTGAAAAAATAGGGACCATCAGTGCATTAGTTTGAAAAGATTAGGGCCATCAATGTAACTAAAATCAAAATAGTGGACCGAACTATGATTTCTGAGTAAAAATAAGGACGAAACATGCAATTTTTTCTTTTTTAAACTTATAGACTTATAGACTAATAAACCAAAAATACATTTGTGTTAAAGTGTTCTCGTCATCTTTTATGAATGGGTTAATTTCATGTAGTTTCA
Source organism: Tanacetum coccineum (assembly GCA_026074375.1). Lineage (NCBI taxonomy): Eukaryota > Viridiplantae > Streptophyta > Magnoliopsida > Asterales > Asteraceae > Tanacetum > Tanacetum coccineum. Next base: position 42,287 of record BQNB010045522.1, read on the forward strand.
AATAAAACCCTTTATTGTTAACGAGTTGGAATTTAACCCGCGCGTTGCCGCGGACGTAGTTTAAGTTTTTTGACTTGTAGTTGTGCATGTTTCGGTTTGTAAATATCAAGATTCGTCTCATTTTATTCGCGTGGTTCGATATAGCATTTCTGTTCAGTATATTTTTTATTAAAAAAATTAATGTAAAAAAGTTGCGAATAAAAGGAAACTTTAAGGAGCCTTTTTTCATTTTATTTTTTAAAAAATTTATGTAAAAAAGTCTGTAAAAACAGTTTAAAAGTTGAGCGGCTCCCGTTTTGTAATTTTTTTTTTTTAGTTTCTGGCACCAATTTTGGGTAGTTTTTTGGGGCCAGGATACAGTATATTTTTTATTTAGAAAATTTTATGTAAAAGTTGCGAAATAAAGAACTTGAGGGGCCTTTTTTTTATTTTATTTTTTAAAAATTTATGTAAGAAAATCGTATAACAGTTAAAAGTTGAGGGTCACGTTCTATAAAAAAAAAAAAAATTTAGTTTGGGCCACAAATTTTTGGGTGTAGTTTACCAGTTTAGTTTTATTTTTTAAAAACTTTCATGTAAAACAAATCGTAAACAGTTAAAAGTTGAGGGTCGTTTTGTAATTTTTTTTTTTAGTTTAGGGCCAAAATTTGGGCTATTTCTTGGGCGGGTACCATGTAGGCACTGTGTAGTGCACTTGTACGTTGTACGTGCCACCCACCGACCATTTCGAAATGTACATATAGGGTAACAAGCGTGATTACCCGCGCCGTTGCATGAGGCGTCGTTATTTTTTTCGCGTAGTTTGCGGGCATTCCGGCGTTTGCTGGCGGGTCGTTAATTTTTTTTACGCGTAGTTGCGAATGGCCATTATTATTTTTTATTTTTTTTTATTTTTGTGTGGTTTATTTTTTCCGGCCTCAGTTTAATAGTTTGTTTTTTTTTTCTTATATGAGTTTATGTGTGGGGCTCATGTTTAAAGTTTCTTTTTTTTCTTATATGAGCTTATGTGTGGGGCTCATGTTTAATATAATTTTATAGGAACATGGCGTTTTTTTTATTGTATTTCTGTGTGGGTTTTTTTTTCGGTCTATGTTTAATACGTGCGTGTTATTTTTGCTAGTTAAAATTTTATTTTTATTTATTTTTATTTTTTATTTGGGAAGAACATTCAAGTCGTCCCTACAAAGGATCTTAGAGCCTCGTGTCTTCTATAATCTTTGTGGATTACTGCTGAATCAAGAAAAGGGGTATAAGGAGGTGATTTGTTTTGATAAATAATTGAATGATGAGTGGATTATTGTGGTATAATTGTTTTGTTTGATGGGGGCAGTTGGATTCTTTGATGAGATGCGTTTTTTATCTTTGAGAGAAATAATAGGGATAGAGGCGATGTTAAATGTGATTAGGTTTAGGTATGTATGAGACAAATTAGGGTTTTTGGCTAGTTATATCTCTAATTGTATGCTTGGATCGGGTATTATTATAAAACAAGCGTGATTACCCGCGCGTTGCTGCGGGTCGTTAATTTTTTTCGCGTAGTTGCGAGGCATTATTATTTTTTATTTTTTTTATTTTGTGTGGTTTTATTTTTTCGGCCTCATGTTTAATAGTTTGTTTTTTTTTCTTATATGAGCTTATGTGTGGGGCTCATGTTTAAAGGTTTCTTTTTTTGGTTATGCGGGTTTTTTTTAATATAATTTTATAGGAACAAGGCGTTTTTTATTGTATTATGTGTGGGTTTATTTTTCCGGTCTCATGTTTAATAGTGCGGGTTAATTTTTGCGTTAAAATTTTATTTTTATTCTTTTCTATTTTTTATTTGTGCGGGTTTTGGTATTTTTTTATTTTAATAAGTCAATATTTTTGTAATTTTTTTTTTCTATTTTGTGCCGAGCGGTTTTTTTTACATTGCCTACAAAAAAAAAAAAAAAAAAAAAAAA